>APFE030005771.1:20597-75915 GCA_000404065.3 Pinus taeda
ATAAAGCCACAAAAATAACAATAGAGGGATTCTATGGGGCCCAGTAATAACAATATGGGGACAATAGGGGCACAACAAAATTAATAAGGGGTACAACTACAATAGTAACGGGGTAATCACTAATATTATAGGGACCCAACAGGACATCCTGGAGGATGTTGGTGATGTCCTCCATCTCTTAGGGCATCTCTTCCAAGTAGAGGACATCTGGGAGATGTCCTTCTAAGAGAGGAAACACTCTCGGATGTCGCTTCTTATGCAAGAATGTCTAAACATTTCTTGTCCATGGGCTATTTTATGGTGACAACATTGATTTGATGCCATTTTAAGCCAACTACATAAAAACTAAATCATTCACCAATTCGAAGCCTAACCTATGTCCAAAAATGTGGAAAACTGCAATAGCTTTAGAGGGTCCTTTTTTGAAGTTATATGCTTGGATATTTTTATTTTTTTGTCGGGTTAGAGATTCAAAGGGTAATCATGAATTTTTGTTGTGGGCAGCCAAAATATTGAACAAAATTGAGTTTATAGTTTCAATATTCAGACCAATAAGTTATTCTTTTACCTCCAAGATCAACTCAAAATATTTTTGTCATTTTGAAATCATTTTCATTTATGGTAGCAAGCGTTTTTCTTTCCTTATCATTCTTCTTTGCAACCACAACTTTACAAGGTATAATTTTGAAGTGGAGGGAGATGACCACATTGTATTTATTTAGGCTTCATCATATTTGTTTATGTATCTCTCAATGCATGGTAGTACACACAAATGATCAATTCTTGATAGACCTACACCTCATTATCTTAGAGTTTGTCTATGATAACAAACTCACTTGATAAATTTCTGTACATTTTGAATAAGGATAGGGACAATTAAGCTTGCATATTTGTGCAGCCTCAGTCATCCTCATACATTGAATAAAACAACTTGGCAAGACTTTATTAAACCCCATTTTCGCAAGGGACATAAAAGGCAAAGATACCATCTTAAAGTTAAGAGAATTCTTCGGCTAAAATCACATGATATAATATTCTATCATGCGATTTTAGTCGAAGAATTCTCTTAATATTGACATGGATCACAGAAGCCTCAATTCAACTATACCATCTTAAAGTCATACAAAAACCTTACTTAAATTCCTCTTGCATTTGTTCTAAAGATCTGGAAGTTACCCAAAAAAATCCAAATATATAAGTTTATAGAATCTGGTTATAGTCCTCATTATAAAATCAAGATAAGCTAGACCATGATTGAATATATGAATCAGTTCAATAAGTCACAGTGTAGCATCATTTGAACTAAAAATTTATTAATTTTGTTTCAGTGCTTTACATTGTGATTTAGTCCAGATAATAATTTACCTTTTACGCAGCTATAATGCACATGTAAAATCTGATAAAAAAGGAGTTCATTCAAGCTGGAAAACCATTTCATCCAAAGTAAAAATCAAATCAATGATAAGATAATTCCAATGGCAGTTAACAAAACTTATGGGAAGCCTCATATTAGATTATCACTTTGTCTAGTACACATTTATACTTTGTCCTTTTATGTCGACAATAAGATCTCAAGGCAATGAGTATCAAGCCAGTTAAATTTTGTATAGTAATTCTGAAACTCATGTTGCTATATGCCTAAAAGTACATTGTTCATTGGGGTTGATATCTGAACTAAAAAATGACCTAATGCAAACCTTTTGATACCTTTTCCAACACATATGCAATAAATGGTCCTATAAGTATAATCAAAACTAATCATAGGAAGCCAATGGGTCTTGAATTACCATACCATTATTTGTGACAGTCTGCAGCCTTTGAACATTTCACCATATCCTTGTCAACCCTATCCATACATGACAACATAACATTTCCATCATCTAAAATGTATCAATCCTAAATCATAAGAAATGATTCATCACATTGTATTTATTTTTCACATCACGTTTGGGCCATTGTTACCTTAGCTAGTAAAGATACTTGTAGCCATAGTTACCAGATTCAACTGAGCTTACTTGGCTAGTCTGACTCAGCTGAGATCTAAATCTGAGCAGATCAGATGGAGTCGAAGTTTAACTAGGACAAAATTCAAGGTCTAACTCAGAATCAAGCAGAACTATCTCATGATTTGACTTGGGCTTGGGCAAGAATCAGGTAAAATTGACAGTTAAAAAATAAAAGTTTTGTCCAAGTTATTTCTTTTGACCAAGTTTCCTGAATTAACTCTTGTCTTGCCCGATTTTAAGTCAAAACTTTTTTCTTTGTCCATGTTGAGTTGGACCTAAAGCTTTATAGAAACGTTTTCCTTAATGCTATTTCAAAGGGACATATAATTGAGCTTAGGATTAGCAGATGCTTCCATCACTGTGTCTATCATTTAGCACCATGATACAATATGTTCATCTATTTGAAATCTCAATACCTTTAGAGCTATAACTTTGTAGCATTACTTGCAAGAGTATCAAACTTGAGAGCTTCTTATGAAGACACATGAAGAAAGAGGAGTTTGTATAGGGAAGTGCAGTACGTATGTTTGATACTTCCACATATTTTGAGGGCATGCCAATAGAAATGTCATTGTTTTTGGATACAATGGCGACGAAAAATATCTGAGCCTGACGCTTTTCATTATTTACAAAGGCCCACTTGGGAAAAAAGTGCTAGCACATCAAAGAAAACTATTAGAACAACAATCTAGATTCTTTCTAGAATCTGGACACTTGCTTTTACTCTAAAATCCCACTATTCAAAAATTAAACAAACTACATTTGAATAAATTTCTATCCTCTTTGAAAATTTCATGTCACCCTTGGGGTTTAGGAAAAATATTTTCCTAGGGGTTTATCCCCTTGCATTAGAATCCCTAGGTTGAAGAAATTTTCATGACCTCTTGGTCTTGTGTCTTTAGATTTGTTGTTGTCCTCCTAGATCCCACACTTGATTTTTTTGTTTTCCACTTGTTGTGTCGTCCCAATGTTCCATTATTCTTTGTGGCCTTACAAGGTCCCATGCTTTATTTTATTGTCCAATTATGTTGTTCGCAAAATCATTTTCAATGAACTGTACTTGGTTGTCAATTCCCCACTTCATTCCATTACACCTCTCCTTCATAAGTTTCCATAATAGGTAAATCTCACTATCTAGCTTTGTCCTTTTTTGGTGCATATTATTGTTTCCAATATCTGCCATTTCTTCACCATACTCATTGTTCAATATTTCTACTCTTATATTTTCTTCATATCTTGAGGATACTCTTCAATTATCAAAACATATATTTTTTTATGCATAATTGACATTAATTCAACAAAATATTGATGTGGGGAAGTCAGAAGAAACTCTTTCCCCACACCCTTCATTACAAAATTGTAAGGCACATAACTTGCATTCCTCAAATATTTCATAGACCCATGGATTCCTAACATCTATAAACAACCACACATATCTTCTAGTTGTTTATCATATTCGTGAATATGTAGATGTTTTTCTAAATTAATGACTTTCTCCTTAGTTGAAAATTATTCATTATTCATAACTTCCTTTGATCCTTCTACAACCTCCTAGGCTGAGTTCTTCTTTTAAGATTTAATTTCACCCTTTGGAGTACGAAACTCTTCCTTGGCTCTATCTTGCTAAATTTCATGGTTTTTTCCTCTGCAATTGCCCCCCTTAGATAGTTTTGCATCCTATAATTGTCTTTGATCTTGTTGATATGCTCCCTTCATTGCAGTGAATTATTTTTTTAAATCAACAAATCCAACACCTATAAAAACATACTTAAATAAACAATTAGTTTGCAAAATTAGATACTTTTGAGTCTCATTTGAGTATTCCATGATATTCTCATCCCCTTGAATCCTCCTTTGACTTTCTTGATAGGCTTCATCCTATGAATGTGTATAGGTTCCTCCTTGATCCACTCTATGTGGAAAATTTATTCCTTCCATCTTTATGATAGACATCTAGTTCTACCCTTCTTCAATGCCTTTGAAAAGAACAATTTCTAGTGATTGTCCATCATGTTCTGAATTCTGCGTACCTCCACTTCTTACAAAAAAATCATTTTACTTTTCCTTTGTACAACAACCCTCAACGATTATCCATCCTCATGACCTGGAAAACCTACATTTAGAAATAATTTTTTAGTTTCAATAATAGAAGGCTCTTTAGCCTCATTCTATGTCATCATCCTTTTCAGTTGTTCTAAATTGTCCTCGTAATTCATGAAGTTTTCAATGGGCCTCTCCACCGCAATAGCTTTGCCTTAATGTTCATCTTCTCCAAGGGGTGTCCTTTACTCTGGTTTTTAATCGTGAACTCTCTCTTCCTCATCATACTTAGAAAAATTGAGTTCTTCACTTCTCAATAGAGCACTTAGCAAGTGCCTTAACTTCCTCAGATTACTGGCATACAGTTTCCTAATGGGCCACATGATCTTCTTCTTAAGATTCCATCCAATTCTTTGGTATTCATTCTCCATTTCTTGTAGTAGTTGCATTAATATATTGATTCTTTCCTTTAACTCAACAATTTTTCGATCAAATTCCCCATCACTCATCTTTCTCTTTATGTCATTTTCTTTGACATCTCCCTTTCTCTTATTGTGGCTTGCACTTGAACCTTTATAATGGCCATCACTAGTCATCTTATCCTTCTCTTTGTGAGCTTCCCCTTGCCCACTGTGAGTTGAAATCAAGCCATGGCAACAAGTCTTTTCCATTACACCACTACCTCAATACCTCACTAAGATTTTTCCATAGTTTATCCTTTTGTTATTCCTTTCGTTCTCTCCTCTAGAACCACCTAAGCACTCCCTACTCTTCTAGGCTTTTTCACCCTCTCTCAAGAACTTTGCTCATTCTCTTGACTTCTCTTTTAAGGAATTCCTCTGTCCTCTTCTCCTTTCCAACCTTAGTTGGTACTCTTCTAGTGCAGCCTCTCTACTACATTGTTCTCTTCCACAACATCTTTACTTCTTGTTGCTACCTACAATTATCAATGCCTTTAAAATAATAATTTTAAAGACTATATTACCTTCAAGGTCTCTCAACATTGGGATCTTCTCCTCAACCCCTAGATCAACAAGTTTTCTTCATTCAATGCCCCAATATACTTGGGATGGGTTGTTCCAAATAAACTTACTACTTGGCTAGGAATCCACTCTATCCTAATTCTTGTTCCTTCTCCAATCCTACGTTTCAAAAAAAAAAACAATTGTCGGTATTTACTCAGAATAAATAAAGAAATCATTACCTCACATTCAAATCCTTTGGTCTTGCATCTTCTTCTCTCACTATACTAAGTTTTTGGTCCCTTGCCTGAGATATTTCTCAGTTTTTTCAAAAAAAAATATCCAATTGTTTTGAGCACTCACCAACTACAACTTCCTGCAATATAAACCCTTTTCAAGTTTATGAACACCAAAGAGCATCAATGTCACTTTAATACCACCTATTGCAACCTTTTTGGTTTCTCTAAGTGCTCTGGAAGTTGTAGCCCTGAGTTAAATATTCTCAGTCATGATCACATAGGCTTCCTTGGGAATAGTCAACAACTGCAAAATGAAATGTGCAATAGTGCTTCTCCTCCTTCGACTCTAAGATTCATGTCATGCACGTTCCTCACACTTGAACGTGTTAGAAATATGAAATAGAGCCACAAAGATTGTACACACAACACAAACCACTCTTGTTGTATTTTATTGATCTCTTGAGTTACATATTTATAGTATCGAGATCACTAAAAATGACACATCTAGATATCTATTACAACTCACACATAGGAAACTGAATACTTCTAGATTGACATCTAGGGACTCATAACGACAACTCACACATTACATGGAAGCATTACTTCCAACACCCTCCCTTCATGCTTACATCTAGAAAATATAAAAAAGCTCACATTACAACAATAAATAAATCTTTGTCAGATTTGTTTGATATGGTCATCATCAACACCTACATCCACTATGGAATCTCGCAAACACCGCTCTTTCACCACAATATCTGCAAACTGTCACTTGACCTCCATTTAAAACGTAACTGTCTTTGACCATTGTTGATGAGCTTTGCAGAATTAACGCTTCTCAACCTGCTGGAGCGCAACGGGTTAGTCTCGATACTTAACCATCCTATGGAACTGCCACCATCCATGAATCCACGGCCCTCCACAACCTTCATCAGTTATCTAGGATAGCATTCTGGATACAGAATGTCTCTAGCAAACAATTTTACAACTTGACCTTATAAAATAACCTGTACTGATGCTCCTGAAGCACGACGAGTCACACTAGCTTGACCTTATTAAGAATTACATGTGACTAATGCTCCTAGAGCATAACGAGTCACATTAATCTATGCAATAGTTAACCTATTCTTTATAATTCTTCATTTTTTTCTTTTCTTACACAAAAAAAATTACAACTCACACCACAAACATCCACACGATTTCATAATTATTATTGTTATTTTTTTTAATTATAAATCACAATATGCAAACCCAAAAACTACTCCTCTTTACCAAACTCCTTATAATATACCAATCAACCACACCAATATTAAAATAACCTCGAGTTAAAAAGTTTTTCACAAATCAAAGTAATAAAAGCGACCAATTCATGCGGCCATCCACGAGGCATGAGAATGGGAAAGTAGGTATCTGAAATCGAGATAGCCAAGAGAACTATTTCTTCCAACGTCGAGACCTTGATGGGGATAAACATAAGGGTAACAATGATAAAATATGCTCCTCTATATGACACTAATGTCTGCTATCCCTGTACTGAAACGGCCCCATGGAAACGAACAATGCTTCCAAACCACTGACCTCGATATTATATGGTTGTTGGATCAATTTAAAAAAATGCTGATAGTCCCCAGTCTTTAAACTGGCATGAGTAATACCTGGGTACAGAGATCCAGGGAACTGGGCACATAATCCACGATGTGTTTTAACAACAGCGAAAACAATGGCTCTGAATGCAGGGAGAAATATCCCTTTGCACAACCGCAAAACCATTGCAGAGATTTCAAAATCTTTAAAAAGAAATGTTATTACACTTTGGGTGATCGCTGAAGCAAATTTTGTGCATATCCGCATTCCTGATTTTGGCGCTTGCATACAAAGAAGGCAGAACCTCACTTAACCATAAGTGGGGCTGAAAAACATAAAGATCATTGAGTGGATAACAAAATCACATTGCAGTAGAAGAAGCACAACAACAAATCCCTTTACCTATCGAATTATTTGCAGTGGAATATGGAATCTTTAACAAAATATTTTTCTTTCAAAACTCACAGATCAACTTAATACTTCAATAATCATTGAACATACAGATCTATAAAACCCAGCACTACCACGCTACCAATCTCTCTCGGTGAACAGATATACAAATAAAAAAATAATATAATTTACTCACACAACAAAATCACCTACCCTATTTTATTTACAGAGAAATAATATTTAAGGATCTTTTATCTTGCTGGCTTTCTTGTGAGAGAATCAAGCGAGATCTAGCTCTGATACCATGTTAGGAACATGAAAGGGAGCCACAAAGATTGTACACACAACACAAATCACTCTTCTTGTATTTTATTGAGAGTTACATATGTATAGTATCTAGATCACAGACAATGACACATCTAGATAGTTATTACAACTCACACATAAGAAACTAAAGACTAAAATTGACACCTAAAAACTCACAACAACCACTCACACATTACATAAAAACATTACTTCAAACAAAACACTCAACCCTATTTCTTCTCCATTGTGACCTAGGTCAATGGGCCACACATTACTTCAGCAATAAGCCTTGGCCGATACCCTCTCATGAATATCTGGGATCCGGTTAAATTCACCATGGAATATCCCAACGGAGGTTGGATTTTATTATGAACTAGATATCCGGAGTCTGAATGTAACCGTAGATTCACCACCGATTTCGAACCAGGCAATTGACTTAGACCTCAGCATAAGATATACATGATTCGAATTCCACACCAGGTAATCACTATCAAGTACTCAAACTCTAACATCTAGAGATCTCAAAACTTGACCATGCTTCATCACAATTCGTCCTACGCATCTGTACAACTGTGAGGACATTCAATATGTGCACACATGGTCTGCAAAAATGATTTCAACTTAACACCCATAAAATATCTAGAGATTGACTAAAAAATAATAACTCAGATTATAGGGATTATACTACACATGAGTAAGAACATTCAATCAATATCATTAATATAAGCATTTATATAAATTGGCCTGATTTTCACAATTTTCTAGGATCTTCTCAACCCTAGCCATTCTCTGTGTTTTTTTTTACTTACTTTTTTTTCTTATTTTTTATGATTTTTTTTTAAGTTTTATAGACTATTTTTTAGTCTCCTTTAAAATATCATTGTATTTACGCCACCTTTTTATTACGCCGTAAGGCGTTCCCCTGTGAAATTAACTCCCCTCATTGCCACTTTGCACAAATCTGTACCATCCGATCAAATGTTAGACGATTCAAGAATATTGTGCGGTCGGATTAATACAGTTTCAATTAACGGACAAGATATGGCATATAATGCTCCATAATCGTGAGGTTAAACTTTGCGTTTGTGTTTTCAATCTGCAGAAGAAACCTCTTCGCCTTCGTTCTTGAACATTCTACCCATTTCCTGGTATTTGTATAAATGTTCCCCTGTCCATCCAAAAACTTCAGCAAAATCTCTCCAGGTCTGTGAAGGAGGTCTCACATTCAAGATCGACATTCTTTCGGTCATTTCGTTAGGTTTCTTCGCCTTCGTTCTTGAACATTCTACCCATTTCCTGGTATTTGTATAAATGTTCCCCTGTCCATCCAAAAACTTCAGCAAAATCTCTCCAGGTCTGTGAAGGAGGTCTCACATTCAAGATCGACATTCTTTCGGTCATTTCGTTAGCAGACGATCCAGTGTTCTGGATCCCTTCTCAATAGAAGGATTTTCGGGATCCTTTTGAATCTCATAATTTTCCATTTCAGGGGACATGTAGCATCGGGCAAGGAAGGAGTCAACATTAATAACCAACATTCAATGCGACTAGAAACTTTTGACGCTTACACCTTCAAGGTTGATCCTCCAAGTATTCATCATACATATTACAGGCTTTTTGTTCCTTTAGTTGTGGATTTTCTGTATTTGTTAATATTTAGGGCCTGTTATTTTTCTGTTGGTCTTGGCAGGTAAGGAAACTTCTGTTACATACACCTTCAAAGCAAAGAAAGAGTTTCCGTGGCCACAGGTCTCGCTTCAAAAAGATCCCCATTTTTTTAATCGTTTGCCTGTCGTTTCGTTGTTTCTTATGTTAGTTTCCATTTCGCAGCCTCAAGGAGATTTCGCAACCTCAAGGAGATGGTGTAGTTGTTAGATGAAGTATTTCTGGAATTTTTTAGGTTTTTTCTTTTTCTTTTCAAATGTCTTGTGTTTCGATTTCATCATATTTTTGGATATCAATATGCATGCAGGCCTGAGTTGAAGAATTTGGACCTTTCCCTGGACAAATTTTCAGGTTAATTTTCTTATTCGAGACTATCCTTGGCGGTGAAGCTGTCCTTTCTTGGTGAGGATGGAAAACTGGGATTGCATTGCGGAAATGAGGAGAGCCCTCCCTTCGGGCTGATGGTAGTCTATCTTAATTGTATATGGATGGATGGACGGGATAGATATTTCTTTTATATGGATGGGATAGATATAGATATTTCTTGATGATTATAGATATATTTTCTCCAAGAAAACAGATTAAGGTAGGCCAAACCCAACCAGGACCTTCACGGATCATTGTGAACTAGGGGGAAAGAATTACAGAGCAATCCGAGATAAGCGATAATTATGGAAGCGGGTGGAATCAAATGACTGCACCCGCTAAGTACTCTTGGAATATTTTATGTTTTTCCTTTTTCTTTTCAAAATTCTTGTGTTTCGATTTCATCATATTTTTGGATATTGATATGCATGCAGAATTTGGATCTTTTCTTGGATGAATTTTCAGGTTAATAAGAAAAATTCTTGTGTTTCGATTTCATCATATTTTTGGATATTGATATGCATGCAGAATTTGGATCTTTTCTTGGATGAATTTTCAGGTTAGTTTTCTTATTAGACAAATTTGCAACTAAACTGAACCCAATTTGCTTAACAAGAAGATGATGAGAATCCAACTCTTGCCCACACCATTAACACAACTCTTGCCCACACCATTAACAACCTAGAAATTAGTTAAATGACGCCTTTGTAATATTAAATATGCAGGATTCAGGGCTGGAAGAGATTTGGTCAACTTTCCTTCCATTGAATTTTTCACCGTGCCCTTAAAACACGAATGCCCAAAAACATATCAAGACACCATAGGACGTGGTTCATATAGTTTTGGGGTTTTGAAATGCCACACTCCTCCAATTTCTCTAACTGTAAACGTCATCAAAATGGTGCAGATAAGGGTGAATAGGTCGATGGTAGTCCCCAATTTTTCACTCAACTTCAAATTTATTGCGATAAGGTGGTGTTAAGTCTAAGAGGGATTGAATAATAATTACACTCGTCTTGCCATTTTAATATGTATATGATTTGAAGAGTAAAATGATTTGAGCCACCACCGAAAACATTGCAATTAGATTGCTCTGAATGAGGTATTTTAAACTCAACTACTCCCACTCATCCAAAGAACCCGAAACAACCAACATCCTTATCATCGAAGCTGAAGAGCTTCTTTAGTTGCCAGAATTATGATTTATGAGATTGTTGTAATTTGCATTGTGCTCATGAGTCGTATGTAGTTGTATATGAATATTGATTGGGATTTCGAAGATGCATTTGATGATTTTGGACTATTGTCCACTCGTCATTGGTTTTATTGAAAACTTTTTCAGTTTCAATTCGTGAGAAATCTAAAAAAAAATAATTCTCAATTGCAACAGTCATCATTAATTGAATTAAGAATGAGAAGAAAAGATTTGGAGATTGAATAATAATTAACCTCATCTTACTATTGTAATATCTATATGATAAAATTAATTCCCAATTGCAACAGTCATCATTAATTGAATTAAGAATGAGAAGAAAAGATTTAGGGATTGAATAATAATTAACCTCATCCTACTATTGTAATATCTATATGATTTGACGAGTAAAATGATTCCAGCCACCACCAAACACATTGCAATTACATTGCTCTCAATGCCATATTTTAAACTCAACTACTCCTACTCATCCAAAGAACCCCAAACAACCAGCATCCTTATCATCAAAGGCAAAGAGCTTCTTTCATTGCCAGAATTATGATTTATGAGATTGTTGTAATTTGCATTGTGCTTATGAGTGACATATAGTTGTATATGAATATTGATTTGGATTTTGAAGATGCATTTGATGATTTGGGACTATTGTGTACTCATCATTGCTTTTATTGAGTATTTTTTTAGTTTCAATTAGTCATATCATTAGCTGTATTGAGAAAACTAAAATACTTAATTCTCAAATGCAAAAGTCATCATTAATTGAATTAAGAATGGAAGAAAGGATTTAGGGATTATAATATCTAAAAATTGTTATCTTTAAAGTATTATAAAATAAAGTTAGATATTTATATAACAATAATAATCATTAAACTACTTTGAGTCTAAGAGGGACTAAATAATAATTACGCTCCTCGTGCCATTGTAATATGCACATGATTTGACCAATAAAATGATTTTTGTAATATGCACATGATTTGACCAGTAAAATGATTTGATCCACCACCGAACACATTGCAAGTAAAATGATTTGATCCACCACCGAACACATTGCAATTACATTACTCTGAATGAGATATTTTAAACTCAACTACTCCCACTCATCCAAAGAACCCCAAACAACCAACATCCTTATCATGGAAGGAAAAGATCTTCTTTCATGGCCAGAATTATGATTTATGAGATTTATGTAATTTGCATTGTGCTCACGAGTGGCATGTAGTTGTATAAGAATATTGATTGGGATTTTGAAGATGCATTTGATGATTAGGCAATACTGTCCACTCGTCATTGTTTTTTTTGAGAATTTTTTAGTTTCAATTCGCCATATCATTAGTTGTATTGAGAAATCTAAAAAAAAATAATTCCCAATTGCAAAACTCAATTCATCATTAATTGAATTAAGAATGAGAAGAAAGGATTTAGGCATTTAATAATAATTACCCTCATTGTGCCATTGTAATATGTATATGATTTGACCAGTAAAATGATTTGAGCCACCAACGAACACATTGTAATTACATTTCCCTGAATGAGATATTTTAAACTCAAACTACTCCCACTCATCCAAAGAACCCCAAACAACATCCTTATCATTGAAGGTAAAGACCTTCTTTCATTGCCAGAATTATGATTTATGAGATTGCTGTAATTTTCTTTGTGCTCATGAGTGGCATGTAGTTGTATATGAATATTGGGATTTTGGAGATGCATTTGATGATTTGCGACTACTGTCTACTCGTCATTGCTTTTATTGAGAATTTTTTCAGTTTTAATTCATCATATCATTAACTGTATTGAGAAATCTAAAAAAATTAATTCCCAATTGCAAAAGTCATCATTAGTTGAATTAAGAATGGGAAGAAAGGATTTAGTGATTATAATATCTGAAAATTGTTATCTTTAAAGTATTATAAAATGAGTTTAGATATTTATATAACAATAATAATATTAAGTGACTTTGAATAATAGTAGTAGTCTCAAATTTTGAGATTTTTGTAGCCATTTATTGATCAATTGCAACAGAAATGGGTTACAGGTCTACTATTGAAAGGTTTGTGTGTATAATTCTGTTGATCATCAGTTTGTGTTGGGTGTGTTTGACTAGAAAGATGATTTGCATTAATCTATTATGTTTCTGGAGGCTAAATGTATTGTCCAGCAGTAGCCAGAGGATAAGGTGGAGAGGAGATTCTATAGACAAATCCAAAATGTAATAACAATATTTTGTCATTTTGGTATTGCCATTTATCCCTGAATATTTTAGAAATGTTGTTTCCTGACTAGATCCCGTAAATCCTTCTGCTTCTGCTTCATCCATCAAATAGTAGAGTAGCCCAGTCAAAATTTGCTTGTATTTCTACAATGGCATGCATTTCTTATAAGCTCATGCTGCAAGCCCTCTTTATGTTATGGCTTTTCACATCCTTCCAGTTGTTTGCTGTAGGTAAGTGACCTTGTATTCTTTTGTTCTTAACTACTTGCTTTTGATGTATCCCTGGAGAATCAAAGTGCTCTGCCCCTGGGGTGTAAGCAGATTGCTAAAGTGTTGTTTAGTCCTGGGCTATGTCACTAGGTAGAAACCCAGAGGATAGGGTGGGTATCTTGCTACAAGGCTTTCCGACCATTAACTCAATTGTATTACTATGGACTTTTTCCTGCAGGAGTTTCTTTGCTCGGTAGGGCTGATTGAGAGTGTTTTTTTGGTGTGCAAGTTATGGAAACTTTGCATATATATTGCAGTGAGTGATGAGTGAGAGATTGTTACAAAAGCTTTGAAATTGGCTATATCCACATCTCCAATAAATAAATTTCAGCAGATTGAGATTCCAAATAAAGAAATGCAACAATAGTGATTTTAATGTGTTTACAAAGATAAACCAGAGATTTTTTCCAAAAATCTTGAAGTGCATTATAAATAGTTAGCATCTCCAGTAAGGAAATTTAACGATAATGCTATTGATATGTTAACAAAGAAATACAATATTTCTATATGGGTTGTTTGGTGAGTATTATTGTATGTGACTGTGTAAATTATGTATGAGCCCGCGATGTATATCAATTCTCCTCTCATAAGAGTCCTAGCTAAGATCCATAGAAACAACATGGAATGATAGTTTCAATTCAAAATGTTGTGATAGTTTTCACAATGAAAATAACGAACTTAATGATGCTCATTTTTGGAAGTTGTCTTAAATTTTAAGATTTTTGTAGCCATTTATTGATCAATTGTAGGAGAAATGGATTACAGGTCTACTATTTAAAATTTTGTGTGTATAATTCTTGTTACTGTGTTGTCCGCTGATCACCTCGGGACTGAGTTGAAGAAGCTACACAAGATTTTGATGGTAATTCCTAAGAAAGGTTGGAGTTTATTGAGCGTGAGAGTAACTGCCATTATTTCAGAATGCATTTCGACAACTATCCCCCTCAAACTCCTTTGATGGCACTCTTACTTGGGGCCGAAGATGATGCGGTTGATTTAGTGAAGAGAATTCTTAGATTCAACACCTGGTGTGGTTCTGCTGGAGCTTATTACTGTTATTACTGGTAGGCGGCCCATTGAACTGGAAACCCACAGACGTTGATTGGTCAAAGGAATTTATCGTGGGAAGGTCATATGTTCGATCCCACAAATAAATAAAGAATGGCTCCTCTTAACATGATGTAAATTGAGTACCCTGTTCAGTTTGGTGACAACCCTGCAATTAGAGAAGAGAAATGGAGGAAAAGGGCAAACAAAAGTTGTAGAGAAGCCTTCTATTTGGGCACCAGTGGTTGCAGTGTTGTTGAGTTTTTTTGGTTTCTGGATTGATCCATAAACTCCTTTTCCGCTACATCACAAAGAAAAGAACATCATAAAGACAAGAACACCCACTTGGTTCATAGTTTGTGCATTTCCATTAAAGTTGATATTATGGAAGTGTGGGCTTGTCTCTTGATTCCAAATTCAAAATAAATTGAACTTTCATGTAACACATAAACGTAATTTTGAGGAATTGGCAAGGCGATACCATACTCGAAGCATGAGAATCATGGTACCAGCATCACACAAGAAAACCGCGCAATATCCCTCTCCTTGCATGCTGGGCTATCTGGATAGCCCGGAACAAGGCGATTTTTGATCACCATGCCCCCCACTGGCCATCCATCCTCCTAAATACCATTGCTGATTACAAAATTACACCTGAAGAGGATTCCTCAACCCCGATCCGCATCCTCAAACAACTGAACATTGACAAATCCAAACCATGGGCTTTCTTTGATGGCTCTGCCCAGGAAACCGGTTGTGGTGGGGGTGCTGTATTACATGTCTCTGATACTCATTGCTTCAAATTGCAAATAAATCTAGGAAGAGGCACCAATAATTATGCTGAACTTTGCATAGCCAAACACATCATACAATTTGCCATACAAAAACAATGCAGACATTTACAATTATTTGGTGATTCTAAAATTGTATGCTGCTGGCTGAATAATACATCTCAATGACATACTTTCACATTGAGACATATATTGGACGAAGCAAGAAGGCTGATCACCTCATTTGACTCATTTACATGTATTCATATCTACAGGGAATAGAACACCATTGCGGATCACCTTTCCAAAGAGGCTGCGCTCAGGTAAGGATATCAGTGGTTAATTCAGGAGGAGCTTGATGGTCTATTCTTCCAACACTACCACCGTCCGTTTGATGATCACATGGCAACTGGGAAATAGTGCCCATCATTGCATATTTACTGTTTATATCTGTCCATATATATGTGTATTTATGTTTTTTTTACTGTTATTACATTTATGAACATCACAGTATATATATGGCTCTCTGCGTAGAGCACGGTTATTATTTCTGCACACAATTTTGATATACTGCTCCCTGCGTGGAGACTTTTTGACAGCAATTTTGATCAGTACTAGTCCTATGGACTATGATCTCCCTGCGTGGAGTCTTTTTGATAGCAATTTTGATTAGTACTAGTCCTATGGACTATGATCTTGTTAGGCTTGTCGCCTAAATATGAATGCTTCGGCATATACAAAATGTAATTTCTTATCTCTAATAGAAATTACGATTTTTTCCCAGGGAAAAAAAAAACACATAAACGTAATCATGAATTTATACAAATTACACTGATTTATGAAGAAAGCATGAAAACTTCGTATTTTCATTCAAAACAACATAAAAAACAATGTAAGTCAATGCAATTGTTTTATTTCGATTAATATCATGTGCTACTACTTTAAATGTGAATGAAATAACCTTTCTTATGTATAGATTCAAAATTTTGTTTTAAAAATTCAATTCAAATACCCCTTATACTCTAGCGCATCAAATCAATATATACTTTTTCCATTATTATTTCATTTTTATTAGTTTTAGTTTTTAAATAATTTTATTAGGTTAATATTAAAAATTATAGGTTTTATTTCTCCAATGACATATGTGTTGATTTCTATGTAAATGGATCATTTTTATGTAAATGGATCTCTATGTAGATGAAACAAAGGGATACAACTAGAAACGTGATGCATTCCTTTCTTCACAACACAGAGCTAAGTGCTTCTGTTTACGATCATTGTAGAATACTTAACTGAAATCTCTGTTGTGTGGTATCAAGAAAGCAACATTTATAAGAATGATTACTTTTTATATAAAAATATTAGAGCATATGTTATTAACGCTTATGCTACTCATATGGTTCTTCATGTATAAATTTTAGATAAAATAGATTAATATAAGGCATACCAAGATATTAAATTTTAGATCAAATAAATTAAGATAGGGCATGCCAAATTGACATTTTGACAACTGCCATTTGGAATTTATCTGCATTCAGATCTATATCTAGACTAACTTTAGCATTGTTATTTACTTAGAATATGTCACATTAAAATCTCTCAAAAGAAAATCATGGAAATTGTTCATCAATAAAGTTATTAAAAAATCTATAATTCAATCAAAATGCATCTAAAGTATGGAATCTTTATATAAATGTAAAATCAATGAACAGTGTGAAGTTGATAACTTTCTCAAAACTTTGGCAATAATGGAAATTGTTCATCAATAAATCTATTGAAAAATCCATAATTCAATCAAAATGCATCTAAAGTATGGAACCTTTATATAAATGTAAAATCAATGAACAGTGTGAAGTTGATAACTTGCTCGGAACTTTGGCAATAATGGAAATTGTTCATCAATAAAGCTATTAAAAAATCCATAATTCAATCAAAATGCATCTAAAGTATGGAACCTTTATATAAATGTAAAATCAATGAACAGGGTGAAGTTGATAACGTGCTCAAAACTTTGGCAATAAAAGAGGCGAACAACCTAACAAATAACGTGCTCAAAACTTTGGCAATAAAAGAGGCGAACAACCTAACAAATATCAACACTGTTGGTTTTGTTTTGCTACACATTTGGTTTACAAGTGGAGAAATGGAAACTTAGTTTTGATTATAAAAATGGAATTAAAAATGGTTTGGAAATATTTTTTTTAATGTTTTAAACTTGTTTTAGGTGTTAATAAGTTGAAACTAAAAAAAGAAAAAGAAAAAAAAAAACTGATTGGAGATAAACTTTTTATAATTTTGTAAATGTTATTGAGTGAAAATAAAAATGGCTTAATTGTTATATGTGTTTAAATAACTATAGTATATTTAATAAAAGTGAAGTCACTTGCTCAAGAAAATGAGTCTTAGTTAAAAGAAAGTTACTTGTATTTAAGTTGAGAAAGGTTAAAATTGCAAGTAAAAATACACTAATCTTAATTTTTTCATATGTAGGTGACTGAAAGGGGAAGTGACATCAAAAACTCAAACTGATCTACTATAGTCCCTGAAGCTGGTTGGTGTGAATGTATGTCATTTAGATTTGTACTATTTTGACGTTGGTTGGTGTGGATCCATGTCATTTAGATTTTCTTGGCGAGCTTTTCCTCCACAATGTAGTTAATGTTAATCATTTCAAGCCCTATCAACCTCCTCTTCTAGAAGAGGAAGTTTACATTTCCCATCCACCTGTTGTTATCAGAGGAAGACACGCTACTAGACCTATAGCACCATAGTATGACATATCTTGTTAGGAACCAAAGCCGAGTTCCTTCTTAGGACAAACAATTGTCTGAGATTTCTTTTCAACATAGCTTCCCGCCCCTTGTTGAGAAGGTGGGGTCATTTTTGCTAAAACAGTGAAGCATTGATGTGCACATCTAGAAATAATTTATAGCTTATCTTAATAGCTATTTGTAGGATAATAAAGGTATGGTTAATATTGAGCACTATGCATTTCGATTTATATTATTTCTTAGTTAAAGATGACTTCATCAAAACTAATGAGATCTCATCTTATGTAAAATATTATAAAAGGCATTTGCTCATAAACATAAGATACAGAGGTTTTAGGAATCAATATTCTTGTGCATTTTATGTTTGCAAGTTTCGGTCTTTAGTATTTGAGTGTTATGGCTTATCAATCCATTTGAGCGTTATGGCTTATCAATCCAACCATGTGATGAAGGGAGGTAGATCCATTGGTTTAGTAGTTTGCAAATGGGAAAGATTTTGATATCAAACTCATAGCTCCCAAAATATGCAGTGATGTGGGTATCCAAGAGGACAAATTAATGATAAATTATGCATTTGCATAATGGAATTTTATATGTCACGATTCTTTTCCAATTTATTCCTTACGGCGTTTTCTTTGCAACATCTGGTGCAATTGCTAGTTATCCTAATAAAACCAAGATATCTATTACCTTATGTGTTGCATCTACAAGTGTCCAACTTTGAGAAAGGTTACAAAATATATCAGGTTGACACTTGTCATTATTTACAAAGATCTATTTGGCAAAAAAATCCCCAGCTCATGAAAACAAATTATGAGCGAAACAATCTAGATTTTTTTTAGAATCTGGATGCTTGTATTTATTCTAAAAATTCATTATTTTAAAAATATACCAATTATATTTGAGAGAAAAAAATTCTTCTTAAAAATTTAACCCTTTGAAAATTTAAGGAAAATAATTTTCTGAAAAATGATGTTACTACTCTCATTTATATATTAATTTTTTATAATAATAAATAATTTAAAATAAAATTGTAATTTAATTAATTTTGCGACTTATTTTAACCTAAACCATATGAGAGTTATTTTGATATGCATCTACATTGACCAACCATTTATTTATATATCTACACTATGGTTACAATTTGAAAAAAGAGAATTATTCCTGAAATTTAATAAAGACTTGAACTTTGAACTATCCAACGGATCCATAAATCCTAACTGTTTCCTACTCCCATGTACTTCGACTGCAACCACATCTGGCATTGGAAATTTCCCATTTCTCCATACCGCGTGTTCTCGAATATTTATGGTGGTACCGTTACGGTGTCCATATCCATCGTGTCTCGGCAGCACGTACTGATTTCAATCTCATTAAGGAACAGATAATTTTAGGTAAAGTCACGGAGTTCGCCAGCGAAATATTCAACTTAGCCGTTCATGCAGCATTTTCAACATTGATATTGATTTGGTTATGGAGTTCAACGTAATCATAAACAAATCTGAATGAAAATTATTTTGCCTGATCACTAAGACAATCCGCTACGTTATAAACAATTCAACACAAGGAATCAACGGAATGACCAACTTCATCTAACATTATGAAACTTCATCTAACATTCTTGACCTAGATTGTTTTGAAAAATATTTTTTATGGGAGTCTTTTACTGAATTGTTTTAATGGTTAAAAGTGGTTAGAATTTTGGCAAAAAAATTCAAAAATCTTGTACATATAATATTTGAATCATATTCCGGTATCAGATTTTTGCAGAATCAGCACTCATCTGCAGATTTAATGGGCTATGGCCTGGCACAGCAGATCTTTATCAATGGGTCCATTCCTCTTGGACTAAAAAATGCAAAATCCTCCTATGTTCAAAAGGTTTCTTCCTAGTGGTTTTTGATTCAAGCGAAGACTACCAGAAAGCCTTAACGGGAGGCCCTTGGTTCTGGGGTTCGGCTGGGCTTTTTCTTACCCCCTAGTTTCCTGATTTCGACCCTTCTACAACAGTGATCTCCAAGCTTCCCATTTGGGTAAGGCTCCCGAATCTTCCGGCACATTTCTGGGATTTTACTGTCTTCCTAGCCATTGGAAATTCCTTAGGACGATACCTCGCTACAGATACCTCCAGAAGGGACAATGGTCTCTTCACTTACGACAGACTGTGTGCAGAAATAGATATCAGCAAAGGACTGTCGGATCAGATTAACCTCAAGTTTGGAGATTTCCACTGGACTCAGTCACTGGATTACGAGAATACAGCCTTCCGCTGCCGCCATTGTCATCAAACAGGGCACCTCCAGAGTACATGTTCGCAGTTTAAAGATAAAAAGAAGAATCTGAACCGTAAGCCCAAATCCAAAAGATGGAATCCATTTGAGCCTCCTCGTCCGTTGGGCGACTTAGACTTCTCGAGCTCGGAGGAGGATGAATCTGATGCAGATGAGCAGGTTGATGAGGACATTGAAGCTGATATGCAGAGTGAGGAAATTCCGAGGGACGATCCCTCAGCGGTTCCGGAGGTTCCCTCTAACTCTCAGATCTCCCAGAAGCGCTCTCACCTCTCTTCGTCTTCAGACTCTGAGAAGGATGCTCAGCCGTCAGAACAGAATAATCTACAACTTGTTTCGAGTCAGCCAAGCTCCACTGGGTGGATAAAAGTGAGCAAGAAAAAAGGCAAAAAATGTCGGTATGTAGAAAATAACCCTTCGGGGTAGCTTCTCTGCTCAGTTTTTTCAGATGTAATCCTTGCTATCTAGGCCCATTCCCGTATCTCTCTTTGGAACGAGGTTGAGTCCCCTTCACCTCTAGTTCCCCTGTCTCTCTGCTCTGCCTGTTTACAGGCTTGATTGTACTATATTTTTTCCTTTCTTAATAGATTTAGTCTTTATCCAAAAAAAAAAAAAATAAAAATATAAAAAATATAAAAAAATAAAAATATTTGAATCATATTTTTATGGTAGAAACAGATTCTGCACCATCAAAAAACTTTAAATCCAACTTCTATTAATAAATAAAATAGTAGAATATTGTAAAACACAAAGTGGCTATAATGGTAGTAGTTATCTCTGAACAGAGAAAGATGACAGCTACATGTGTTCACACAAGCATGATCTTTCAACATGGAAAAAGAAGCCTAGAGGTCCAAAACCCTAGACTATAATATGAAATGCCAAAAGTTTTGCGGGCCCCCACGTGGTTAGTTAGTACATCAAATTCCTAGGGGTACAAATTTTTCATACAATACTTATTTGGGGTGCACAATAGCCACAGAAACCCTTGGTCCCCTAGATTGCCAAAAATAATTCTTTATAGCCTCAAAATAGACCAAAATGTTTAGGATCCAAAAATCATACAAAAATTGTCAAGAAGATAGAGAACCATAGAGATAGTGTAAGAAGGTGGGAAGAAGTGGGTGGCCATTGATTTCCACTTGGATCAATGCTCCCCTCTTACGAAGTGGTGGCCTCCGTTGCTTCAATTTCCTTCATCAAATCAGAAAACTTCTACTGATTTTGGCTCTTAGTGAGCCACTTTCCTTGGCTAAGAAGTTGTCCTACTTTGACAACCCAGTGGAATTGTATGCATTGCTAGTAGGTATCTTTTGTCTTGGTGTCTATTATTAAATCCATTTAGTATTCATTTCAATGCACTCGATATTAAGTTATGTTGGGTTGTGCTATATTCTTTCCCCAACTACCCCATGTGCGGGGGGGTCATAGGGGGGTGACAACCCCCCTGTACGTGTGTCGGGCACTGCTAGGGGGTCACAGGGGGTGCTACCCCCCCCCAGCCCCCCCGTCAGGGGGTAAGCAGAGGTGCAGTAACCCCCTTGCACGGGGTCCGGGGCAACTCCCCATTTTTTGGACCCTATGTTAGGTGGGCGAACCTACATATGGTTTTGTGCATGGATTCCACACATCGTTTTGGGCATGATGGTTTTCTATCCATGGTGTTTTGTAGATCCAGTCAAGGGAACTACAATTATGTTCTAATCCAGGGTTAATGGATTATGGTTTATGGATGCTTCACATGTATATATGTGTATTATAACATTGAAAGGAACATAATGAAAAATCAATCTAGTAGTCCCAGTTTTGGGATCCAGGGGAAAATCTCTATGTATATATGTTTTGTGTTTTATGCTCTCGCCGTTGTTTATTTTCTGTTTTTAGAATTCGTATGCAAGTAATTTCTATACAGGGTTCACCCCTATAGTTATGTGGGGGTTGATTGCTCTATTGCCTCCTAGTTGTCCAATAGAGGTGGAAAATTTCGTTGAAATAGCTCGACATTAAACATTGAGTGCAAGCCAAGGAAAGAGAGAATTCTTAATTCAAATTTATTTTTACCCACAACACTTATGATTTCCTAAGGCCCATATCGAAGTGCTTTTAGCTTCATATGGGGGGGCATGAGTTATTCATGTAAATATAACCACACCTGAACCTAAGACTCATTTGGCCTACACATTGTGTGCCTTCTATCTATGAGAATAATGTGATATAGTGTTATCATTGTTATATGGTATCCAAATTAATGGAATATCTTGATGGAGGCCAAATTTGATTATGAATTAAATATCCAAAGACTGGATGTATTCGTAGATTCATCACCAATTTCGACCCAAATATATTACAAAGTCCGATATAAATAGGTTTGAGAGATGGCCCACCATAAAGTTTTGAATGACCCATATTTTGCAAAGGTTCTAAATTAGAAGTGATAGATCAGAAGTGTGATAGACCCTGAATATAAGTAGTGTAGATTTTCTTTAAAAGGGAATATTAAATATTAACTTCGGTAAATTTTACCAAATGTGTGAGAGAATTTGAGTCAGTTTCTATCGGTTGGCAAAAATTAGAGTGACTTGGAGAATTTAGAGTCTTAAAGGAAAATCAAAGTGATAACATGAAAGAACCAACCTGTTCTTTAGATTTGACCTCAATTCAACTGAAATGGTCTACAATTGACTTAGAACTTGACATGAGATATATGTGATTTGAGTCCCATACCAAGGAATCATGATCAAGTAATCAAAATCTAACATCTTGTGATCTCAAAACCTGGCCATGCTTCACTACAATTCATCTTGTGCATCTTTACAACTACGAGGACTTTCAATATTTGCACTCAGTATTCAGAAATGATTTCAGCTTAGCACTCATACAATAGCTAGAGATTGACTAACAAATAATAATTCAAAGTATAGGGATTATAGTACACGTGATCGAGAGTTTTAACCCTTGAATTATAATGAGGATTAGAAAAGGTGGAGCGATGGAAACCCTATCTCTAGCGGTCATTCCAAACAAGGGTTACGGTTAGCATTGGCCAGTTTCCACTGTAATTGTTTGATCTCCGCATGCACGCATTGTCACTCTCCTTCTACTGTTGGTTTCCCTCCATGCTTCCTGTTGTCACTGCTGCCTTCCGTTTTCGTTGGGCCTATTGCATTATGTCGAACATGGAATTAGAGGAGGCGGATTATTCCTCCGACCCTAACCCCTATGTCCCTATTTTTCTTAACCCTAATCCTTTGTTGGTTTATTCGTCTACTGCTCCCCGGGAATCGACTAAACTGCTTCTATCCATTTCTCATCCCATTGTTACCCTCCCCGGACCATCTTCATCTGGCCTCCCCTTCACTTACCTCTCCACTGATTCCCTAGAGCTTGATTTCCCTCCGCTCTCGTCAATGACCCTCCACCTACTTGTTGCTTGCTCACCGTCATCCCCTCCTTTCGAACCCTCACCTTCCAGGGATCTATTACGCACTCCACCCTTTGTTCCCCCCTAAATATGATCACACCTCTGTGCCTAGGCAGACCCTGCTTGAGCCTTTAGCACCTTCCACTTTTGCTACAGTGACACCCTCCTTCGTTCCATCCAGCTGCTTCGAGACCCCGGTCATTCAGGTCTGGCACTCTGAGCAGTGTCATCACCAGGAGAACCAGGGCTCTCCAGACCCATTGCAGGACCACTAGACTGCACCTAGATCAGGCAAGAGGAAGGTTAAGTGTGTGAAGTCCTCAGGTAAGGACCTCACCCTCAAATTCAGGGAGGGTTTGAACATGGGTGAAGTTGTCACTACGGCTGGTAAGGTTTTGGTGGGTAGGGTTCGAGAACATCCTTATTCAGCGAAGCGACTCATTCTCTGGGTCAAGGAGATTTGGGGCAACATTTTTAAAAATCTTCTTGAGGTGGAAACACTTCCTCGCGGTTGATTTGTGTTCCACTTCCTATAGGAGGAATATACCATCTGGGCACTTGTCAAATACTGGCACATTGAAATGGCCTCGGTCATGCTGAAACGCTGGAGCCTGTTGTTTAACCCTGAAAGAGAACAAATCGATGTTGGACCATTATGGGTTAGGCTGTCAGGGCTCCCTATGCAATATTGGTCTGATGATGTGTTTTTACGTATTGGGAACGCGTTGAGTACCTATTTGGACAACGATATGTCTTATATCAAATCAAGGAATAGGTCTCTGGCTCGCATATTGGTCTGCCTTGATATAAGAGAGGACTTAGAGGAGAAAATCACCTTGCAATGGAAGAATTCCACCAGGATCCAAATCTTAGACTATGAAGGAGTCTTGTTCAGATGTTGCAGGTGCCACAAAGTAGGGCACCTCTTCAAGGAATGCCCCTTGGTTCGTAAGGACTCAGACTCTTCTAAGGTACCAGCGGGTGAGGTTATTAGAGCTCCTGCATCCGCTCCAGGGCAGACTCCTTTGACTGCTTCATTGATGAACAGAAAGGGGACACCTATTCAAATGTTGACTTCGATCACTCCACGTCCTCCCCCCTCGCCAATGACCGGTCGAGGGCTACAGTTGAGGCTGCTCACTCATCGGGTACTCCTCCTCTCCCTAACTTTGTTTTTTCTTTTTCTCCCACTAGTTCTACATTGCATTTGCACGCTGCATCTGCATCGATTCAGAGTTACTCCTCCACCTCCATCCCCTATCCCCTCGTCTCTCATCAGTCGGTCCTCTCGGCCACTCCACCATCCTTCCCTCCTGTCATTCCACCCTCTACTGTTGAATCAAAATCTTCCCTCCCAGTCCCCCCCCACCCTTACAATCTCCATCCCCGCCTCCCTCCCTCTACCGCCTACTTTGAACCCTCTGGATTGGGATTGACCCCCCCTACAAGTGCCCTCAAATCCATCAGAGGTCGTAAATCCCATTTATCAAAGGCCATCCAATTAGACGGGGTGGAAGTGGATTCGAGTAGACAGTCATCACTTGATCGGGTAATTAGAGCTTTGAACACCCTACCTAAATCACCCCCATGAAGTGATCTCTTTTAATTGCAAGGGTCTAGCTAGCTCGCCCAAAAATCTAGTCCTCAGGCAATTGTTTGAATCTAAGACTTAGACATTATCTTCCTACAAGAAACATTGGGTGATGCTGACCTTATCTCCCGTGTTCTCCACTCCCTGAAACCTGGTTGGATCTTCCAATCCCTTGATGTCATGGGATGATCGGATGGACTGGCCCTGGGATATAATCCCCGATCTACTTACCTCAAGGCCTCCTAGGGTGGTGCTAGTTTTATTGGAATGGATATATTTTCATTGGATTTGGGCATGCATCTTCGGATAGTTAATGTATATGGCCTATGTCAAAATAGAGAGGCCTTCTGGAACTATCTCCTTAATCTATCCCTCACAAATTCTGAAAACCTTATTTTGGGTGGTGACCTAAAATTCTCCATTAGATATGGGGAATCATGGGGGTCAAACGCTCAGATGGATCTGATTTTAGATGTTATGGAGCAGCTGCTTGAACAACATCATTTGACAGATATCCCCATGGTAAATTTCCTTCCCACCTGGTGAAATTGTAGAATTGGGGTGGATGCCCTGGCCAAGCATTTGGATCGCTTCCTCATCAAGGACACACTGTTTCAAAGACATTCCTTATTCAGACAATGGGTTGGTTCTGGAGGATTATTGGACCACTCCCCCATTTATTTGGAGATCTCTGGCCGCTCTCAAGAAACCAAGGGCCCCGTATAAATTCAACACCACCTAGCTATCAGACCCCTCTTATATTCATCTAGTCTCTGATTTCTAGCTTTCAAATCCTCCTTCCTTGGGGAGAACTTTGGCGGAAGGTTTTTGTACCAATCTTTCTAAGATTAAGAGACTTTTCATTAATTGGGCTAAGGATAAAAGAGTGAGGAATGACAAAACCCTTGGAGATATTGAACATACATTAATCAATATTCTGGATGAACAGGGATGGGGGTTTACCTCGGTAGAGGAAAAGACACAGCTCGTCAATTTGGAAGAACAACAGTCAAAAATCCCGAGGGAGACGAAAGAAACCTAGCGACTCTGGAGTTGAGTTGTCTAGCTAAAAGTAGGAGATGAGAACACTAAATTATTTCAAAAATTTTCCAAGGGAAGAAAAGTCAATGATACCATTTGGAATATTCCCTTGGAGGATGGGGGCATGGCAACAACTTATAACCAACTCTCTCGCCTTGGGAATTCTCATTTCTAAAAACTTTACAAGGCCCCTCCTGGTGCCTCTCTTGCTGAAATTATCAGAATTGCAGGACATTCCCCAGATTTTTGGACTTGAAAATGGCCGAGGAGCTCATTTCCACTGTCACTCGGGCAGAACTAGAAAGTACATTGAAATGGGGACGGCTGGACAATTGAACTGTACCTTGCCTTTTATGAGATCATTGGTCAAGATATTCTTAAGGTGGTGGAGGAATGCAGGACTTCTGGGCATATTTATGAGGCCATCAACACCACTTTCATTGCTTTGATCCCTAAATATGACTCTCCTTCATCTTTCAATGAATTTTGGCCTATTTCTCTTTGTAATTGTCTCTATAAAGTCATTGCCAAGATCATTTCCAATCATCTCAAGCCCATCCTATCATGTCACATTTCCCTTGAGAAAATTTCTTTCCTCCAGAATAGACAAATCCATGAATCTATTGGCATAGCACAGGAAGCCCTGTACTCCCTAAAAATAAAAAAGCTAAAAGGGGCAATTCTCAAGATTGACCTTGCTAAATCATTGACCTGGTTAGTTGGCTATACATTAAGATGATCCTTACTCACCTGGGATTCCCTCCCCCCTTCATCGAATGGATTATGTGTTGTATCACCTCAGCCACCTTCAGTGTACTCATAAATGGCTCAGCATCACATTTCTTCCATGCTGAGAGAGGACTGCGGCAAGGATGCCCACTCTCCCCGCTCCTCCTTTTGATTGTCATGTAAGGCCTCAGCAGACTCATTGCATCTGCCAAGTGGGAAGGGCAGATACAAGGGCTTAAAATGTCTGACCAATGCTTCCTCACTCATCTACTTTTCGTAGATGATGTACTCATCTTCCTAAATGGAAGCATTAGGGACTCCACAACTTTCCATGAAATCCTCACCCTATTTTCCTTGGCTACTAGTATGGAAGAAAATCACTCCAAGTCTACCATTACTCTTTCCAATGCATCTCCTTAGGAAACAAGGCATGCTTAACATAAATTTCCTTCTCAAGCCATCATCTAGAGGATGGCCTTAAGTACCTGGGATTCTAGATCAAGCCACATTGCTACAGAATAGTTGATTAGATCTATCTTGTGGTTAAAATTGAAAAACCCTTACAAAACTAGAACCACATATTCCTATCTAGAGCTGGTCAGTTAGGCCTCATCAAATCAGTCTTGGAGGCTACTCCAATCTACTAGATGTCGCTATCTTGGATCCCTAAAGGAATCCTCACCCAAATTCAGAAGATTTGTTGCAAATTCTTTTGGAACGGATATAAAGAGGTCAATCCCTTTGGTTGGGTGGGATGGAAGCACATTGCCCTCCCCAAGAAATGGGGTGGATGGGGACTAAATGACTTATCAGTCTTTGCACATGCTCTTGCTACAAAGATGGGATGGATCCTGCTCACATCGCAAAACCTCTGGACTGAAGTCTCCTACCATAAATACATATGGCCACATCATCTCTTGGATTGGATTCGTCTACCCTCCTGGTCTCGATCTAGGATATCTATGGTCTAGAAAGCAATATTAAACACATTTCCTTCTATCCGAGAGGGACTATCCTGGAGAATAAATGATGCTCATTGGCCCGTATAGGCATGGAACCATGGACCGGACGGGGGAATATGTATCAATTACCTCCTGATCTCATCATGTTTCTCAATCAGCGGAATATCAAAGTAATTGCACAGGTTCCTAACTTGGAGAAAAGCTCCATCTTTGAACAGGCTTGCTTATCAGCTTTGCATTTAGACATCCCCAAACACTGGTAGCAGGCTCGGGATAGGTATATTAATGCCTTGAAAGAATCCCATGTGCGCATCAAAGAAGGTCCCGACGATCTCATATGGACTCTGACTGAGCATGGATTATACTCTCCTAGATTTTGATATCCCATCCTACTCTCAGCACGTAGACCATTAGCACTCCTAGACTGGTGGGGGAAGATATGGAAACTCAAAGCACCATCGAGAACAAAATTATTCATGTGGAACGTGCTCAGGAATAAAACCCCAACTGGATCAAACCTCATGCATCGAGTCCATTACGGGCCACACTGGTGTGTAATATGTAAACAGGTCGAGGAAACCAACAATCATCTGTTCCTACAATGCCCAATGAGTGCTCAGCTATGGCTACAAGTCTTAAATATGCTTTCCAAATCTGCCTGTTGGCAGGTTCAATCGATACCTGAGGCTTGGGATCACTCTACAGCTATGGAAAATGACTTAAAAACTCATTGCCTTCCTCTCCTTGTCTGTTGGTCTACCTGGAAGATCAGAAACGAGATTATTTTCAAGGGGAAAGAGGCCAGATGGCCACATGCTGCTGCAAAAATCATTGCTGCCTACCATGAGATTTTGGATGAGATACACACTCCTACAAATCGAAAGTTAACCACTGAATCAATTGATTTCACCATTCCTTGGGCAAATTTCGATGGCACTGCCCAGGCAACAAACAATTGTGTTGAACTGATCACCCTTAGGCATCTTTTGCATTTTTCATTGGCTCACTCATGCAATAAATTACAGATTTTTGGTGATTCCAAAATCATCATAAATTGGTTCAATAACATTAACAATTTTCATGCACATTCACTCATAAACATTTTGAATGAAATATAGGATTTCAAAGCATAATTTAACTATGTTACCTGTCAACATGTTTACAGGGAACGTAACTCGGTTGTTGACAAATTATCCAAGGAGACTACTGCACATCTCATAGGCCTGTGGATGATATAGGAACATATTGGTGAAGAACAATACCAATACTATCATTGGCCCTACATCGATAGGGCATATCCTAGGGTAGAAAGGCCCTAATTTTCTTGTTTATTTATTATTAGCAGTTTACGATTACATTATGCTAACTTATATATATATATATATATATATATTTGTTATTTTTCTGTTACTAGACATATCAAGTACATCCTGCATGGTGATTTATGTACAACTTTTTTAGAATGGCCTCGGCCATAACTTATTTTTGAACACTACTTGAATGGCTTCAGCTAATAATTATGCATATGCCAATGGCATCTACTATATGTAATTTTTCAAAATTAATGAAATGTTACGATTTTTCCTTAGGGAAAAAAATTACACGTGATCGAGAATATTCACTCTATATCATTAATGCTTGCAATAATACAAATTGGCCTAATTTTCATAGCTTTCTAGAATTTTCTCGACCCTAGCCACTCCCTTTGTTTTTTCTTCCTACTCGCTCCTCTTCCCTATCCTCTCTACAACACCCTCTACAACACCCTCTATTAGCCTAATAAGATAAAAATATCTCAAGCTACCTTTACCACTATCGATCTTCTATTTACAAAGGCCCACTTGGCCAAAAAGTGTTAGCTCATCAAAACCAACTACCAACGCAATAATCGGTATTCTTTCTAGAATCTAGATCATGCTCGTATTTAGACTAAAAACCCACTATTCCAAAATTATACAAATTACATTTGAGTTAAAATTATTTCCTTTTGAAAATTTCATGACCCCCTTAGGGTCTAGGAAAATTGGTTCCCTGGATGTTGATGCTCCTATATCATTAACTCATTTATTAATTATTTTTATAATAATAGTAATAATAATACCTCCATGATGGTTGTCAATTCTGGCCACATATCACAATAATAATGTTAAAAAATGGTCTCTATGGCTAGATAGCCTCTTTAACACTCTTGGCCATATACTGCAACATTTTGTTACATTCTTGCATGCGAGGAAATCTAATGAAATTTGGGTGGAAGTAAACCTACTCTTGTCAGGTTTGCTGGATATTAATTACAGACAATCATTATCAGGTGTTGCTCTTCGCATTCATAGTTCAAGGTGGTATAATGGGGTGGTGGTGGGGCTCCCTTTTGGACAGGCTCTGGCTCTTGCTTAGAAGCTCTGTCCTCCCTCAACTCTTGATATATATGCTCATTAACAACCATCATGCATATGTGTTTCATGGTCGCTATGCACCTGGTGGTCGGCCCAACTCTTGGTGCTTACTAGTTCAAGAGACACTGGAGGCTTAGTGTTTCTTTTTACTTCATGTTGGGCCATCATTTCCCTTTTGTAATAGTATGGTCTCTTTGGTTCTATAGGTGGCTAGCTCGGTTAATTTTGATGGCTTGGCTCTTCCACAAAGTCTTTTGTCTCTTCGTTTGTCAACTGTCCTAGTCAAATGTCATACTTGCATTAGTCTTTGGATGGTTGTACTCAAAGCATGTCCTGCAGGAATTTGATGTGTTGGCCAGTCTGTAATACCTCTCTAGTGTCCCTCTAAGAAATCAACTCCTCTCGTCAATTTGTCAGTCTACTCTGTGTCTGTCTGGGAAGAAATAGAGATGGCAGGTGTTATGAGAAATTACGTGGCTCATGTTGTTCGTTGGTGCACATATGTGGGAAATGGGGTCTCAGAAGGCCACGACTCGCGAATGCCAAGTCTTCCGGGTGTAGCACATTACCTTTGAAACACCAGTCAGCAAGCTTATGAAGGATGGAAATCGTGGCTCAATGTGACTGCAATTACGAGGCTCTCAGCTCGTGGCTCCAAGTGACTCTTAGCTTATGGAATTCATAGCCTCAAGCGGTTCTACAAACTTAACATTGTTTCTAGTTAGTATCTTTTCCTTTTAGGAGATGGAAGCATTTAGTTTTTGTTCTTATGACTAGTTACAACGAGGCCTTAAAATCTCTGATTTTTCGAGGCTCCTCGTCAATTTACCAATTCGCCCGAATTGGTAAAAAAAAAGTTGAATATTCGTAGGTTCATACGATTCAGCTAAATTATCAGTAAAAGATCGATTTGTTTTCAGACGCATCAAAATTATATGGGCGGGAGATGTTAAAGTAGATGAACTAACTTGATAGAAAAAAAAAACACTCTAATGGATTTCTCACAGCTCAGAGAGAGGCAACAATCAGTAGGACACAAGCATCTTTACTCCCATTAAAAGTAGATTGGGTAGATTTTGATATATTAGAGATTTTTTTTTTTTTTTTTTTTTTCAGAATTCTTTTGAAGTGTAATAGTGAATTTTATCTGAATTGAAAATTTTTGAATCAAATTATTTTCGTATTGTATCGTATATGAATCTGAATTTGAGTTTGAACTTGGTAATTTTGAACCGAATTATTTCTATATTGTATTTTATTCGAATTTGAATTCGAAATTCAAACTTGGTAACTATGATTTGAAGATAATTAACTTGTGCTACTGGGTTGGTTTTCCATTGGGCAGACCATTAGCACAAAACACTCTCTTTTTTATGGCATGTATATTTCCACAGTCAGTAACATAATGTTGTTGAAAACTTCTTGTAACATGTGTATTTTGTTTGAAGAGCTCGATATTTCAAGTGAACATTTCACCCATCTTCAAAGACCAGTAGCTAACTGAATATGGGAAGAGTGCTTGACCAAGATATATAGAGAATGGGGGGAAATATTTGTTAGAGAAAGTGAGATTAAAGGGAACATTACATAAATAATAAATTGACTATAACTATAAAAAGACAAATAAAATAATTTATTAAAAATTGAAATTAATTTAGTTAATAATTTATATGATTATGATTGGAATTATCAATAATTTTTTTAGTTATATTAAAAATTATTAGAATGAAAAAAAAAATATATATATAGAAATAAATCAAAAAGATTAAAAATGAATTAAAATTAAGATATTTAAAATTTTGATTGGTCAAAATTCAAAAAGTTCAAACATTTGAAATGGCTTTCCATTATCATCTAAACCTCTTTCCCTTTAATTTAAATTCTAACCCTTCCTAATCCCTTCTTCCCTCTATTGAATTTCCACAATCTTGGGTCTAGGTTAGAATCTTAAAATCTCTGATGCTACCAAACCAAGAATCTCAACAAGAACTACTTTGCACAGCGTAAAACATAAAGAAGTAAATCACATGTACACAAGTATACACAATGTTTAACAAATATTGTACAATAATATACAACTCCAATCTTCATTATATTAAACCAAATATGAATAATACAATAGTCTATGGTATACAATATACAATGAAAAACATGATGTGCAAAGTCGATGTCGTATCTTGTCCTATCAGTCCTTCGCTTCCATACTTCTCACTAGTTGCCCCTTAGTCCTTCAAAGGACAACACATTGAGACTCTAGGAGGGCAGCCACCTAAAACTGTTGCAAGTCAATTCTGTAGCATGTACACCGGGTGATCCAATATGTTCTCTAGGTAGGCCTCATTCCAGAACTCCAAACTACCAAGCTAGCAGTCACCCTTTGTCCATCAAGGTGCTGCGCTTCGGCACCAAACTTCACCCAATCCTTAGCTCCTCTTCGTCACTTCAAGATAGCATGTTTAGGGCTACTTTGGGCTATTAACACATTCTCCTCCAGCAATCCAATGATGCCCAATGCATACACTGTCAAATCTTCTCCTAATTGAAGCCTTCTTGCCACCCAAGTCAACTTCAATACATGGCTTCCATAGGCTGCAATATAATATGATCCAAATCTAACCCAAAATCATGGATCCAACACCTCAAAGACACATCTCAGCTCACTGTTTGAGTTCCTCTTTGACTGCTACAATTTTGGGTTTGGTTTGGGGACAACACACAGTCCTAACAGCCCTCACAAAATTGCTACAACAGTCCTCCTTTTACTACAAATTCCCTTCTCCAGCAAGCCTCTAACTCCACACTACATGTTCACTACACTAGCTCCCTCAATCAGGCCTTACGATCCTCTTATCTTGGCTAGAGCAAGCCTGTAGTGGCTTCTAGGGTTTTTGGCTTGCTATAGCAAGCCTTCTCCTTGTTGTGGTAACCCTTTTCAAGGGTCTTCACCCTTCGTTGGCCCTCGAAACAGACTTCCCTTCCTTGGCCTCCGAGAACAGATCCTTGGCCCTCCAACCAAAACTTTTAGTCCTCCTAAAATAACCCAAAATAGTCCTTCAATTGACCTCGTTGTCCTTCTTCTTAGTTGCGGCCCAAAACAAGGATCTCTCTCTCCTCCACCAAGTTCTTCTCTTGTGTATGAGTGTTGCACAATGGATGAGGAATAGTCCTCCACTTCACCTCTATATCTACACATAAAGAGGTCTCCATGAATTTAAGAAGAGACATGTCTTTTGGATGGATTTACTTCAAGCCTACATGGCTTGACTTTCCATTAATTAATTGTCAACTTCAAAAATTCATATCTTTGTTTCTAGAGCTCTGATTTGAGTGATCTTTGGAGCATTGGAATCGGCACGCCAAGCTCTATCACCTAAAAGTTTCACATTCTCAAATTATTCATGGTGTTGGCCCAAATCCTGATGGGTGTAAAACCCCTACCTTAGGTTCTAAGCCCACAAGTGACCCTTGTGGTGCTTTTGCCCTCCAAACCCTAAACCCTAGGGCTTGGAGTACCTCCCAAGATACACAAATCAACACTCCTGCTTAGCAATGGAGGTACTTCCAATACTAGTAAGTATCTCATTATCATCATCAATGCTCGTAACCTTTGCCCAACTCCTGGCACTCACAAAAACACCAATCCCTATACAGTGAACTACGTTCTTCTCTGAAGTGTCGTTGTCACTAGAAGCATCTTGCTTCTTCTTCTTTTCCTGCATCACTTTCCAATCTCTCCACGATTCCTTCCTGGCGGTTGTAGGAGCACCCTTGCTCCCCACTGACCACGCGCTCTTCTTGGGCTACAAAGTCTCCCTCTAAACCTGTAAGCTCCCTCTCGAACTCGACTCCCCCTGAGTATCTAGAACCTGGACCTTTTTCTTGGGAAATCATACCTTCTTCTCGGGAACTTGTACCTTCTCGTCTAAAGCCTACACATGCACCTTCTCCTATGGAACTTGTACCTACTCCACCTGCTTCGTTCCATGATTCATAGGCTTTCCCGTCAACCTATAGAGACCATGCTCTCTAAATCCGAGTACAATCTCATCGAACTTAGAGTAGGGAAAATTTTAGGGGCTAATATTCATTGGTGGGATAATTTTCTATTTTTTTCCAAAAACACGATTCACCAATTTCCATTTTTTTTTACAAATGATTCACCCACATTTTATAGTATAAATTTATTTTACATTAAAAATCACCAAAAAATTATATAGAATAATATAAAATCATTAAAAATCTAATTTTTTTTACAAAAATATTTCCAAATTTTTACAATTTGCATATTAGGGACTAGTAAGATTTGCCAAGATTTCTAAACTTTAAGAAAAAACTCCATACTTAAAATTTTCCTCGACTTAGAGCCTCTAGGCCTAAGTCTTGCCTTCCCATCCTGGAACAAGACCTCAAACCCCTTACTCTCGATCATCGAGATGGAAATCACACTATATCTGAGTCCTTGTACAAACAGTACATCCTGAACCTGCATCACACGTCTTGTCTCCATCCTAAATGGCACAAAACTCAATCCTCAGATCTCCAACTAAGTCTTGTCAACCAACAATGTGTGCAACTTCAAGTCCCATTCAGCTAGAGTCACAAAAAATTCGTGTGACCTTGTCATATGATTTGTCGCACACTGTCCATGTAACGTCCATCCTTATAGATAGTACCCAGTGAGAAATGAGAAATCATAGCAAATTCCTCCTCTTGCAATCTCTTGGTGAGATCATCTATCTCAGTTGTAGTGGAAACACCATCGGCTTGCTTTCCTTTCCTCTTCTCATCATCTCCCTTCTTATTCATTGGACATCCTGACGAATAATGGCCCATCTCACCACAGTTGAAACACTTGACTTTACTCAAGTCCTTCTTCTGCTCACCCTTCATTCGCACTACAAGTGCCATATCATCATCGAAAGACTTATTCTTTAGAGGAAGATACTTGTCTCACAACTCTTCCTGAATGAAGTCATCCCACAACCTATCCCAGTCTGGCAGATTTTCTCTAACAATGATTCCTTTGATGAAGGGATTCCATTCCTCAGTGAACCCTTTCAAGGAAACCCTTACCATATCTCCATCTAAGATAGTCACATCGATGACAACAAGCTCATCTTTGACCTAAGACAATATCGTCAGATACAAGGTCACGCTTTCACCGTTTATCATCTTGGTGGACTTCAACTTATCCTCCAATACCAATACCCAATTCTCGTTCTTATTCTGGAACAAATTATGAAGCGCCATCCACATCTCATGTGCAATGTTCTTCCGAGAAGAATGAGGTATTACATCATCCTTCACACCATTTAGGATGATCAATCTCACCCTCGTATCCAAATCCTCATACACTTCCATCTCCCTTGGGTTATTTGTCTTCTTGATGGCTTTCTCGGCGAACTCCAAGATCCTGTTGACCTGTAAGACCAATTTGATCCTTTCCTTCCATGGACTATAGTTGGACAACCCCTGCAACATGTCCTCATACCGAATACCAACATGCAACTTCGACATTATCACCTACAATGTGACCAACTTTCTCTTAAGTTGTACTTCGCTATGCACAACTCTGATTCAGTGACTTTCAAAGTAGCTCAAACACACTTTGATACCATGTTGAATTTCCAAAATGTTGGGCCTAGGTTAGAATCTTAAATCTATGATGCTACCAAACCAAGAATATCAACAAGAACTACTTTGCACAACGGAAAATATAAAGCAATAAATCACATGTACACAATTATACAAATTTTTTAACAAATATTGTACAATAATGTACAACCCCAATCTTCGTTAGATCAAACCAAATATGAATAATACAATAATCCATAGTATACAAGATACAATGAAAAACATGTTGTGTAGACTCACTATTGTATCTTGTTTTGCCGATCCTTTGCTTCTGTACTCCTCACTAGTTGCCCCTTAGTCCTTAAAAGGACAACACATCGAGACTCCAGGAGGGTTTCCACCTAACACTACTGCAAGTCAGTTTTGTAATATGTAATCGGGCTGGTTCAATCTACTCTCTGGGTATGCCTAATTCCCGAGCTCCAAATTGCCATGTTAGTAGTCACCTTTTTCCATAAAGGGGTTGCACTTCGGCACCAAACTTCACCCAATCTTCAGCTCCTCTTCATCACTTCAAGATAGCTCATCTAGGGTTACTTTTCGCTATCAACACATTTCCCTCCAACAAGTCAATGATGCCCAATACAGACACTGCGAAATCTGATCCTAATTGAAGTCTTCTCTCCACCCAAGTCAATTTTAATACATGGCTTCCACGGGCTTCAATATAATGTGATCCAAATTTGACCCAAAATCATGGATCCAACACCTCAAAGACACATCTTAGCTCACTGTTTGAGGTCCTCTTTGACTGCTGCAATTCTGGGTCTGGTTAGGGCACAATAAATAGTCCTAACAACCCTCAAAAAATTGTTGCAACAATCCTTCTTTTAATGTGTATTCCTTTTCGAGAAAGCCTCTAACTCCACACTGCCCGTTCACTGCATCAGCTCCCTCAATTATACCTTACGACCCTCTTGTCTTGCCTATAACAAGAATGTAGTGGCTTCTAGGGCTTGCAGCTTGATATAGCAAGCCTTATCCTTACTGTGGCAACCATTTTCAAGGGTCCACACCCTTCCTTGGCCCTCAAAACAAACTTCCTTTCCTTGGCCTCCAAGAACAGGGCCTTGACCCTCCAACCAACATTTCGGTCCTCCTAAAATAACCCAAAACGGTCCTTCAATTAACCTCATTTTTCTTCTTCTTGGCTACGACCCAAAACAAGGATCTCTCTCCCCTCCACCGAGTTCTTCTCTTATGTATGAGTGTTGCACAATGAATGAGGAATAGTACTCTACTTCACCTCTATATATACACACGAAGAGGGCTTCATGAATTTAAGAAGAGATATGTCTTTTGGACGAATTTACTTCAAGCCTACATGACTTGCCTGTCCATTAATTAATTGTCAACTTCAAAAATTCATATCCTCATTTCTAGAACTCTGATTGAGTGATCTTTGGATTGTTGGAATCGACACACCAAACTCTATCACCTCAAATTTTCTCATGCTCAAATTCTTCATGGGTTTGGCCCAAATCCTTATGGGTACAAAACCCCTACCTTGTGTTCCAAGCCCACAAGTGACCCTTGTGGTGCTTTGCCCTCCAAACCCTAAATCCTAGGGTTTGAAATACCTCCTAAGCCACACAAATCAACATCCTCTATATTTTCTCTTTTGTAAGTATTATTCCCCCTTTCCCTTCCTTATAAATTCCATCTTATGATTATTTTTTCTCTTTGCATAGCCATTTCTATTCCTCATTATAATATTTAATCAATTTTAATACATTCTGCTAATTAATTTTCCTTTTCCAATTTAACTATCTTTGATATAATTAATAAAATAATAATATTTAATAATTTAAATAATATACTATTTCTTAACTATTACAAATGTGTAACATTTTTCACTGTTGACCAATTCCAAATAAAAAAATCTTATTTTTTTATATATTTTAATTAAAATTTAATCCTCAATTTATTTCGGCATTTTTTCTCATTTCATTATTCTAATCATATTGATATGACCTTAAATTATAAATCCAATATTTATAATTTAATATACTTAATAAAACCTTTGATATACTTAATAAAATAATAGTATTTATTAAAAGGAAAAAAAATTACCATTTCTTAGCCATTTCAAATATTTGACTTTTTGAATTTTGACGAATCAAAATTTTAAATATCTTAATTTTAATTCATTTTTAATCATTTTATTTTATTTTATTTCTATATATTTTTTATTTTTCCATTCTAATAATTTTAATAAAATTTTTAATAATTCCAATAATAATCATATTAAATTATTAAATAATTTAATTTCAATTTTTAATAAATTATTTTATTTCTCTTTCTGTGGTTACAGTCAAATTTATCATTTATGCAAAGTTTTCTTTAATGTCACTTTCTCTAACGACTATTTTTCCCATTCTCTATATAATTTGGTCAAACACTCTTCTTGTCATGAGTTAAGCTTCTTGCCCCCGAAGATGGGTGAAGTGTTGAAGATAGGTGAAGTGTTCACCCGAAATGTCGGGCTCTTCAAACAAAATACACAGGTTACCAGAAGTTTTCAACACCATTCTCTTTTTAACACTGCATCCAGTTAATGGAAAATGGAATTTCAAACAAAATAATAAAAATAATAATATAGTAGTTTTTGAGACATGTTTTCGATGATAATCACATCAAAATTCATAGGTCTACGCGTTTTGAACTAGCAAGTCAGCAAGTGTGGTTCATCGTCAAAACAAGATATAAATTTTATAATAGTTATAATTTAGTTAATTTTTAAGATTTTTTTAAACTAAAACAATGTATTTTGAGATAAATGTTTTGATGTTTATCATAAATTAATGCGGTAATAGCATTTATCGACCATTTAATTTATATAACTAAATTATTACATAACATTATGTGAATTGTTACCTATTTACTTATATTAATAATAAAAAGTGTTGTCAAAATTTAGTAAATAGTTGAATGCAACACTATGCAATTGTTCTATAATAGTTATAATTTAGTTAATTTTTAACATTTTTTTTAAACTAAAACAATGTATTTTGAGATAAATGTTTTGATGTTTATCATAAATTAATGCGGTAATAGCATTTATCGACCATTTAATTTATATAACTAAATTATTACATAACATTATGTGAATTGTTACCTATTTACTTATATTAATAATAAAAAGTGTTGTCAAAATTTAGTAAATAGTTGAACGCAACACTATGCAATTGTTCCATAAATCGAAACTATAAACAATTTACTTCCGCTGCAACGAACTGTGTCATTCGAAATTTCCATTTCTCCATACTTAAGCCGCAGGTTCCAACGGTGTATTTTTAGATATTTATGGTGGTACTGTGAAGGTGTCGATATCCATCGTGTCTTGGCAGTACGTACAGATTTCAGTCTCATTAAGCCACAGATAAATTTAAGTAAAGTGACTGAGTCACTGAAATATTGAATGCAACAATTGATGCAAAATCATCAAACATTTATTATTAAGAAACAATGGAAAACCCTAAACATCCAAAAACCTAACACTAGGAGATGAAACGGCAAAACTATGGGCCCCGTTGGGGTAAGTTGGAACATCAACTTCCCGGTGTCATAACTTTGGTATACGATTTTCGTTTGATGCACACGCTACCTCGTTAGAAAGATCTATCCAAGGACTACAATTGCTGACAGTTAATATTGAGTTAAAAACCCATATTCATCACTCATGGTTTCCCAAAAAAATGTCATTTAGGGCATCAAAATGGCTCCGAAAGTTCAGGACCTGGAAAACTGCCAAAAATAGTAAATTGTGCTACAATTAAGGAAACTGAAAAACTGAAAGAAATAATGGTGGGAGTCTAAAAGAAATAGGAAGGTGGTCACCAATATCCACCTGGATCACCTAGTTAAACGTCACACTCGAATTAGTCTTTGGGTGGTTGTCCTCAAAGTAGATTTGTGGGAATTTAATGTCTTGGTCAGTCTGCAATACCTCTCTAGTGTCCCTCTAATAAATTGACTCTTCTCATCAATGGTTCAATCCACTCTACGCTTGGCCTTGAAGAAATAGAGATGGTAGGTTTTATGAGAAATTTCGTTGCTCAAGTTGTTGGTTGGTGCACATATGTAGGAAACGGGGTCTCAAAAGGCCATGACTTGTGAATGTTAAGTCTTCCTAGTGTGGCACATTACCTCTGAAACATCGGTCAACAAGTTTATTCAGAAGGTTAACAATCATGGCTTAGTGTGACTCCAAGTACGAGGCTCTCAACTCGTGGATCTAGGTAACTCACACTACATGGCTCTAAGGGAATCTTAGCTTGTGGAATTTGTAGCCTCAAAAGGTTATACAAGCTTAACATTGTTACTAGTTAGTCTCTATTCCTTTTAGAAGATGACAACATTTAGTTTTTGTTCTTATGACTGGCTACAACAAGGTCTTAAAGCCTCTGATTTTTTGAGGTTCCTTGTCAATTTTGGAAAATATTTTTGTTTGTTTGATGCACAAATTAGTGACTGACGTTGTAATTTGAAGCATAGTTACTAAATTCGACTAAATTGGTGAAAAAATTAGAATATTCATACAATTCACCTGAATTATTAGTAAAAGATCGATTCATTTTAAGATGCATCAGAATTATATGAGCGGGAGATGTTAAAGCAGATGAAACTGATTTAATAACAAAAAATAACTCTAATGCATTTGTCACATCTCAGAGAGTGGCAACAATCAGTAGGACAAGAGCATCATTACTCCTATTAAAAGTAGATTTGGTAGATTTTGATATATTAGAGACATTTTTTTTGTTAGAATTTATTTGAAGTATACTCTCAAATTTTATCCGAATTGAAAATTTTTGAATTAAATTATTCTAGTACTGTATTGTATTCGAATCTGAATTCGAACTTGCTAATTTTGAATCAAATTATTTTTGTATGGTATCATATTCGAATCTGAATTTGAATTTGAACATGGTAACTATGATTTGAAGATAATTAACTTGTGCTACTAAGTTGGTTTCCCATTGTACATACCATTAGCACAAAGCACTCTCTTTTTTATGGCATGTATATTTCCACAGTCAGTAACATAATGTTGTTGAAAACTTTTGGTAACCTACCTATTTTACTTGAAAAGCCTGACTTTTCAAGGGAACACTTCACCCATCTTCAAGGACAAGAAGCTTAATTGATAATGGGAAGAGTGCTTGACCAAGATATATAGAGAATAGGGAGAAATAACCGTTAGAGAAAATGAAATTAAAAGGAACATTGCATAATTGATAAATTTGACTATAACTATAGAAAGAGAAATTAAATAATTTATTCAAAATTGAAATTAAATTATTTAATAATTTAATATGATTATTATTGAAATGGAATCAATAAACTATGGTTATATAAAAATTAATTAAAAATGAAAAAAAAATAGAAATAAATAAAAAAAAATTAAAAATATTTAAGAAAATTAATATTTGGTCAATTCAACAATTAAAACATTTGAAATGACTTTCCATTATCATCTAAAACCCTTTCCCTCTAATTTAAATTCTAACCATTCCTAATCTTTTCTTCTTTATATTTTCACTTTTGTAATTATTACTCCCCTTCCTCTTCTTTATAGATTTTTCCTTATCATTATTTTTTCTTTTTACATAATCATTTCTATTCCACATTGTAATATTTAACCAATTTTAATACATTTACTAATTGATTTTCCTTTTCTAATTTAACTACATTTAATATAATTAATAAAATAATGATATTTAATAATTTAAATAAATATTCCATTTTTAACCATTTCAAATGTTTGAACTTTTTTTAACTATTGACCCATTCCAAATTAAATAAAAATTATTTTTATATATATTTTAATTCATTTAATCCTTTTTGATTTTTGCCTTATTTTTCTGTTCATTTTAATAATATTAATATAACCTTAAATTATAAATCCAATAATTATATTAATTATTATATATGTGATATAGTTAATATTAATAATATTTATCAATATAAAATAAATATAGTATAACCATTTTTTTGCCCTTCAAAGTTGACTTTTGACGTTTTTTAATAATTCAATTTTTATATCCTTAATTTTAAATTCATTTTAATCTTTTCGTTTTATTTCTATATATTTTTTCTTTTTCCATTTCAACTAATTTTAATATAACTTAATCCAATTATTAATAATTCCAATAATAATCCTATTAAATATATTAATAATTTTAATTTTTCAAATTTAATAAATTATTTTATTTTTTTTCTATAGTTATATTCAAAATTTATTATTTATACAATATTCTCTTTAATCTCATTTTTCCTAATGGTTATTTTTCCCCTATTTTTTATATATCATCAATTAAGCTTCTTGTCCTTGAAAATAGGTGAAGTTTTCACCAGCAACATGGCCTACACAAATTACCAGAAATTTTCAACAACATTCTCTTTTTTAACGCTGCATCCAGTTAATGGAAAATAGAATTTCAAACAAAATAATAATAATATAGTAGTTATAATTTAGTTAACTTTTAAGATTTTTTATTTTGAGATAACTGTTTTGATGTTTATCATAAATTAATGCATAATAACATTATCAAACATTTAATTTGTTAATTACCTATTACGATAACCTCATGTAAGTTTATATATATATATATATTATATATTCTATATTTATTTAATTCTATGTATTCTGTATTTTTGTATATATGTGGTCTGTAAGTTTGTATATCTTTCTAAATTTAATAGAACTCTATGCAACGGTGTATTTTCGGGATATCTATGGTGGTCTGTGAGGTGTCCATATCCATCGTGTCTCGGTAGTACGTACAGATTTCAATCTCATTAAGCCACAGATAAATTTTGAAGTGACCAAGTTACTGAAATATTGAATGCAGCAATGGATGCAAAACGTGTAGTCTATGAGACGGAGGAGTTGTCTAGAAAATTATGGAAATTCCAGTGATATTTAGAGAAAGTTTGGCAAGGATTTTTGTAAATCCAAGTTATAGTTGTTAAACTTCAAAATTTTAGTATCCTAGACTTTTTTGATGGTGCTAAATCTATTTCTACTATTAAAAACACAATTCAAATACTGTCTCTACAAGATTTTTTGAAAAAAAAATTACCGAACTCCAACCAAAAATGACCATCCAAGCAATTCATGCAAAATAGTCCAACATTGATATTGGTTTGGTAGTGGGGTTCAATACTTTTTGAATTGAATAAAAAAAGAGTAATTCTCAAAAGAAGGTGAATCCGCTATTTTGCCTGCTCATTAAGACAATACGCTATAGAATTATTATGGCAGTGTGTGAATTAGTTATTTGAAAAAAATAAGGTGTGATATTTCGGTTATAATTTTATTAAATTAATATATAAAGTAATATATATCAATTTTTGGATTGAGCCAAGTATAAAATCTAATAAATGATATATACCACCTTTATACATTAACCTAATAAATCTAATAAATTAACCTAATAAATAAATCTAATATTAATTGTTTTGAGTTGTTGTGACATCTCAGCCTTAAAGAGACTGCGGATTTGTGAGAATAATTACTCTGACCTTAAAGAAATAGTGGTTGAGTTTATTTAGGAGGCTTTGATATGGCTAGAGGCCGCTGGCCACGACATCCTTCTAGATAGATTTGCCAAAAAAGACAAGTGCATTTAAAGTGGAATTTAAGGTATCGAGTTATTGTTGCTTGGTATCTGATTGAAGACCCTCGTGTGACTTGTTTGAATGTCATTCCTCCATAATGGACCGGTTAAGGATGAGTCATGGGATTCCTACATTCTTTAGCTTATCTTCACTTTGCCATTCTTTAATTTATCTTCACCATGTTTGATATAAAGCATTGTGCATTATGCAGATTCTTCTGTACAAAGTAGTTTTAGAACTAGGATGAGTATATATATGGTTCCTTATTGCACATACAAGATTTACATCTCTAAATTAAACTTGTTTTATTGTAATATAACATTTCAGAGATTTGGAGCTTAAAATAGCCATTTGAATTGAGTTTAAAACTATATTCAGATTTATTAATTTTATTTTTGTATTAAAGTTAAATTTTAGTTTGAAAATTTTGAAGTGGTAGATGAGGAACTTATAACTTGTTCTACAACATACAATCTAGAATTAAATATTTGGTTTATATTGGAGATGTAAATATTTGTAGTTACACAATTATTAATAGGTAGAAAATGTATTATTTCTAAATTGGTTAGCTACTTGCTTGGCTTCTTATTGAAAATAAGACTAATTAATGAAAAAAATCGACATTTTCTCCATATTAAATTTAATATGGAAATCGAAAAAGACAATATCCTCCTCTTCTTGGATGTTCTCATTTCTTATATGCTTTATGGATCCATCACTCACATTAACTCATATCTTCAGGCCTATTCACATCATTGCCTAGTTCAAAAGTCTCTTGTGCTAAAAACACTTTCTTGGATGTTCTTATTTCTCATCTGCTTGATGGATCCCTCACTCACACCAACTGATGTCTTCATGCCTATTCACATTGTTGCCTAGTTCAAAAATCTCATGTGCTCGTATTTATGCTCATCAATTCCTGCAAAATGAAACACCCATTTAACAAAAGCCTTCATATCTAATGGGTACTCCACATCCTATATTAACAATTTTTAATGAAGTTCTTCTTCTGAAACCTCAAAACTCCCCCTCTCTTGAGCATCGATCCCTCATTTCCCAACCTTATATCCAAGGCACCATTGACTTATCACTAGACTCTTATCTAAAAGAGCATCAAAACCTTTTTTAAACCTTGTAAAACCCTTAAACAACTAATCAATTCTATTAAGGACATGCTCAACCCAATGCTAGGATTAGGTGTCTATCAAATTCCCTACTCCTATAGAAATTCATACATTTACCAAATTAGGTTCTCATTTAAAGCTCATACCAAAGAGCATATTGCTGGCACTTCTGACAATCACACTAGTAAACATGTTATCATTCAACATTCCTTTACTACCAATCACACTACTAAAGCTGTCATCATTGAGAATTCATTTACTACCAAATACTTCATAAAATTTGACTGGACGAAAATATTAACCTCGACCCCCCAATACTCCTTAATGATTTGTGAAGCCATTGAAATTGAGAAGCATAAAAATAATTCCAATTGCAATTATGACTTCAAATGAAGCCATTATTGGAAATGGCTTCTACATGGTTGATTTGGGTTTTACAAGGAATGAAATGAAAGGTTCAAAAGGAAATTAAACACACATGGAGAAATATAACAAAAAGCATGGTGATATGGAAAAAAGCCAACTTCTATTAATAAATCAAATAGTAGAATATTGTAAAACATAAACTAGCTAGAAAGGTAGTAATTATCTTTGAATAGAGAAAGATGATGGCTACATGCATTCACACAAACTATTACAATAGGTTGAGAGAATGGTCTTTCAACAAAAATAAAGAATCCTAGATGTCCAAAACCCTAAATCTATAAGATGAAACACCAAAAGTTTTGAGGGCCCGAGGTGGTTAGTTAGTATATAAATTTCTTATGGGCACAACTTCCACACACAATTTTCATTTCAGGCACATGATAACTCATTAGAAAGAACTATCCAAGGACTACAACTTTTGAATAGGGCTATGGAATACCATGGAAACCCCTTTCCCCCTAGATTCCAAAAAAAATTGTTTATGGCCTCCAAACAAACCTGAAAGTGTGGGATCAAAAAATCATAGAAAAATGCCAAGAAGAAAGAGAACTGTTGAGACAGTGGAAGTGGTGAGTGTCCATTAATACCCACTTGGATCAATGCGCCCCCTTTAGGGAGCAATGGTCTCCATTGCTTCAATTTCCTTCATCATATGGGAAAACTTCTATTGAATTTGGCTCTTAGTGAGCCATTTCCTTGGTTAGGAAGCTTCCCTACTTTCAAAACCCAAAAGAGTTTTATCTATGGTTGGAAGGTATCCTTTGTCTTAGTGTTCATGATTAGATACATTGTAGTCATTTCAATGCAATCAAAAGTATATTTTTGGTGTCATCCAATATTTTTTTAACCAACGCAATCAATTGTTCATTCTTAGTCAAAGTTGCAAGAAGACTATTTTGAACCAGGTCTATGTAGCCAAATAAATCCTCTTTGTCGAACTCAAGTCCTTCAACATTTAAATCAACATTGTGACTATTCATGGAAAATGTGTTTGCATCTTCACGAAGATCGATATTCCATCTATATTTATCTCAGGACGGTTAGTGTATGAATCAATTGTGCTTTGATGATTTACTAATTGGTTTGAAGCCATTGAATAGAAGACAACCAACCCACCTTTATGGCATGCCTGCAAATTTTGCCACTAATAGACCATGGGAAATCACAATTCAAGAAATTTGTGTGATGACAAGTGACAAGATATTTCTTATTAGGTTTATATTGACTCCTCACCCAAAAAGCATGATACATTTGCTCATGAGGGTTGCAATCACTATCTGGAATTATTTTTTATTTTTCCATTGATGATTCAAATTGTTTCTCTTTCCTGTAATTATTCAAAAATCCTTCATTTTTTAGAATTTTCTTAAACCGATAATAGGGTTCAACATTTGTTAGAAGAACATATATCAACCAATCTATCCTACAAGCACATTTATTTATTCTATCAGATAGAAAGTTTACCTTTAGGTAACAGTGATATGACTCCACAACATTGTTTGTCTCTTGATTTGCATGGGGAAATTCTCTACAACCTTTTACCCACATCCCTAATTGCAGAAAAGTTGGATTAATGAAGATATTTCATCCGTATGAAAACCAAAAAGAGAAATGTAAGAAAGAATTTGTCAACTTACAAATCTTATAACCAGAAACCAAATTCTTGTGGAAAAATTCTATGTACTTCTCCTCATTAGAAAATTTGTTGAAGAAAGCATTAATTGCATTGCTCACTTCAGCACTGGAACAATAATTCATAATTAAACCCAAATCATTAAACATCTCTTTTGTTATTTCTTGACTCTTCACCAACCGATTCACATTTTTTAGCCATGCTTGATGTACGTGCCAAACACACAAGATAACATTGCGTCTTGTGATTATTCTGCCACATTCAATTCATTTCAAGCATGTTCTTTTTGTAATAAATACAAGTTTTACTATAAATAAGAAGATTGAAGTTACCTTAACACGCCGATTTCACCCAATGCATCATCAACCATGAAGGCATTAACTTTCCAGCTATGATCAACTTGGTCACACCTATGCATGAGGTGCTCCAACCATAGTGAAATGTCATGTGATGTATTACATGATGCCACCACCCATGCAACTGACACCCCACTTTGTTGCTCATCAAATACTATGAGCTGTACAACTGATACTATCACATTCAAAAAACATATGAAGTAAATTTTAGCTCATTAATCATTATCAATCATTACTAATCAAATTAGTTTACTAGATCAATCATTCTTGATACACTCACCCCATATTTATTTGTGTTGAATGTTGAATCCATGGCTATTATGCTATTATTTGAAAACGTCACCATGGTCTCCAACATCGACTTCATCTGAATTCCAACTATAAAGGGGATCTCTCCACCATTTGGATTTTGATAAAAGAAAAAATCATCTTGGTGTTTTCTATACCAAAGTTTCACAATCATTTTGTCCTTTTAATGAAATTGATATTTTCCTTTCATTAGAAAATTGTAGATGTTAACAACCTCTTTACTACACAAAAATAAATCCCTATCTCGAGTTGTGACATCCATGTCAACATATTTTTTAACATGCATTTTGCAAACTGAGTTAATCGATGCTTCCAAGAAGAAACATCTCTCTACATAGGAAACCATGTCCCTTTATAACTTTGGTTGATGCAGGGACATAGCATGACCTAAAGTGTGATGTTAACCATGACAAGGCCATCCTTGGCTATCTACATGCTCATACATGCTATATGTTATTATCATTATCTCAGGGATTTGAACCATAACTTTTACAATGAAATGGCATTGGCAACCCCTATTTTTTCACAAATGAGGATCTTCTCCTCATTTCATTTTGTCCTCTTCTGTCCTCAAGGCCATATGAACAGGCATAGTTGCATAAAAATGTTTAAAATTCAATACATACGAATCCATGAAAAATGATCAAGCACTATTAATACCAACATTTAAACAATGCATCTCTAAAAAACTTATACTTCATATAGCAAGGAAGTAGTAGGCCTTGAGCCTGGGTGTTTATTTTGTACCCAGGTGAAAGAACATGGAGTATCTCAAATCATTTCCTCTCCTCTAATAAAGTCTCCAATTTGAATGGAATATATTTTTTAATTTGATCAATCTCCATGTGTTTTCCATGTACTTCAGACCAATCTAAATCCTTCCTCGAAAAGGTAAGCTTTTGTTTAGGGTCTTGCACCAGAAGTGCAATGATTGTTTCCCATTTGACTTGCTTTATCATTTTGTTACCCAGGAAGTTGTTGCAATGATAACCCAAAATGTGTTTAAACAGTGACCCAGCGAGTTTCCATGATGTGACCCAATGAGTTTCCACGATGGTGACCCAACGAGTTTCTACAGCTATAAACTAGCAACTTGCTACAAAGTTGAATCAGCGTGTTGCCACAATGGTAAACCAATGATCCGCCTCAACGGTCAACCAGTGAGTTGCTGCAACGATCAAACAGTGATTTGTTGCAACAGTTAACCAGCAAGTTGCATCAAGGGTTAAAAATTGAGTTGCCACAATGGTTCACCAACAAGTTTCTGCAATGGTTAACCAGCGAGTTGTTGCAGGGGTTAACTAGTGAGTTGCTACACCAGTCAACTAGTGCGTTGTTGCAACAAAAAACCATCAAGTTGTTGCAACCATGAAACAAATTTTTGCTGTAAGAGTGAACCAGTGGATGTTTTGCAATCAAGTTTGGTGCTTTCTTAACCCTTGACACGAAAAAACCAATTGTGTGCTCTCTTATTTTTTGCTAAGGAACTGGTCAAACAATACAGTATTGTCTGCATAAATAAAGAAAGCAAGCCATAAAACAACATTCCTTTATATAATAATCTGCATAAATTATATAATTTTCTGTTAATAATATAATATTTTGATAATAAATTATATAATAGTATAATCATAGAGATATATACTCAGATCTATTTATAGAATCTAAACTAGTAATGTGGAGGATGAATGATTTTACAAATTGTGTTTTAGTAGTGTGGAGGATGAAGGGTCCATCCAAATTGGGTTTTATTAATGTGGAGGATGAATGGTTTTACAAATTGGGTTTTAGTAATGTGGAGGATGAAGGGTTTTACAAATTTGTTTTTGACCAGCACCATCAAAAACAACAGAAAAACAAGTATTATGCTTTACTTGTTTTTGCACTATGTTTCACCTTTTTGTGACTCAAAAACTATTATAGGATTGCTCTTACTCTGCTCACAAATTTAAGAGCAATGTCAATGAAGTATAGGAAACTGATTTGCTTCATTCCCAGATGGTGAACCAGTGGGATCTACATCCCCTGTTTTATTTTACTTTCTTCTTATCTATTTAATCTGAAAGCATTTTTTTGTTTTGGAAAAAATTAGACTTGGAATCTACATAGGTAGGAATCTGCGTGGGTTTTGACATTTCCTATTTTGAACTTACAATATGAGTGACGTTGAACTTCATTGCTCGTGTCCCGAGTACAAAATAAACACTCTCCTGTGATTTTTACATGTTCCGATCAATTAAAACATTGTGCTCCATCTCATTTTTCTTCGTTTGAGGTTGCATGGGTTTCAAAATGATGTGGGAGCAAACGTAATTCAGAATAACGAAGGAAGGAAAGGGAGGCTCACCATTAATTCGTTTCAGCGTGTGTGGCTGCATGAGTTAGGCGAGTCGTTGTGTCATAACTGGCAAGCCTACAAACAAAACTCCACAGACGGTAATGCTAACGGTGACCCAAACAGAGACAGAGACAGAGACGTCAACGGTGACGCAGACGGAGTTGGGAGTTTACCTGTGGAGACAGAAGGGACCCAAATCACATAGAAGTCACCAGAAGGGCCTCGCTGATGGTGAGGGGGCGTAAAACATAAAGGGTGTTTTGTCGACCAGTTAGCTTACTCCATACAATATCTAGAGATTTAATGAAAAATAATAACTCGGAGTACGGGGATTATAGTACAAATGATTAAGAACATTCAATCAATATCATTAATGCACACAATCATATAAATTGGCCTGATTTTCACAGTTTTCTAGGATTTTCTCAACCCTAGCCACTCCTTTTGTTTTTTCTTCCTACTTGCTCCTCTTCCCTATCCTCTCTATGTCACCTTCTATTAGCCTAATAAGACCAAAATATCTATTTCCTTATGTGTTGCATCTACAACAGCCCATCTTTGAGAAGGGTTACAAAATATCTCAGCCTGACACTTGTCATTATTTACCAAGACCTACTTGGCCAAAAAAGTGCTAGCTCATGAAAACAAGCTATTGGCGAAGTAATCCATATTTTTGTTAGAATCTAGACACCTGTATTTACACTAAAAATCTACTATTCCAAAATTATACAAATTATATTTAACAGAAAAAGAATTCCCCTTTGGAAATTTTATGACCCCCTTGAGGTCTAGGCAAAATAATTGCATAAGGGTTGATGCTCCTACATCATTGACTCATATATTAAGTATTTCTAAGTAATTTTATGATTTATTTTAACCTGAGCAATATGAGCCTTATTTTGGAATAATTGTTTTGATCCTTCCCTATTATGAATTGATATATATACACATTGACAAAAAAAATTATTTATTTTTCACAAGTGGGAAAACCTATCATAACTCAGTTGTCGAACCAGCAGTGAGGACAACCATCTCTAGCTCCTAACCGTGAATGCACACTGAGTCATCACCTTGAATAACCCGCTCGTGATCCATAAGGGGATAGGCTTTCACTCGTGCCAAATGCCTCTAGGTCTTCAACCGTTAACCTATTTCCTTACGTCTGAGAACACGAGCTCTTAGCCAAGCGAAAACAATTTTAGGACATACTCCAAGCCCTACAAACAATTTTATTTATATAACTATCCGGTGTATAATACAATTTTATTTATATAACTACCTTGCTATATAACATCATAAAAATGGTTACAAAAAAAAAAAGTGAACTGTCCTGAAATTTAGTAAAGACTTGAACTTTGGAATATCCAACAGATTCTTAAATCCTAACTGTAAACAATGATTTTCCGTTTCCTACTACCATGTGCTTCGAGTGCAACCACATCTACCATTGGAAATTTCCATTTCTCCATCTGGCATTGTGGCGGTGTCAATATCCCTTGTGTCTCAGCAGCAGGTACAAATTTCAATCTATTTAAGGCACATATAAATTTAGGTAAAGTGACAGAGTTCACCGATGAAATATTCAACGCAACATTCTCAACATTGATGTTGGTTTTGGCTATGGAGTTCAATACCTCTTTAATTGAATAAAAAGAGTAATTCTCAAGCAAATCTGAATGATAATTATTTTTTCCTGACCATTAAGACAATCTTCTACATTATAAACAATTCAACACAAGGAATTAACCGAAGGACCAACTTCATCTAACATTCTTGACACAGATTGTCTTAAAAGGCATTTTTTATATCGCAGTGTGAGCCCGTTACCTGAAAATAGGGTGTGACATCCCATCTTCTGGGAGAGGACAGGTTTGTGAGAATAAGTACTCTGACCTTACTGAAAGAGTGGTTAAGCTTATTTAGGAGGCTTTGATCTGGCTAAATGCAGGTAGCTAGCCACGACATCCTTCTAGATAGGTTTGCCAAAGGAAGCAAATGCATTTATTGTGGAATTTAAGGTATAAGTTATTATTTCTTGGTATCTGATGGAAGACTCTCGTCCATGGATGGAATTTGATGCACTTGTTAAGGGTGATTTATCGTTAAATAAAGTTTAAAAGTTTGTAAAACCGTTAAGTTTTTTTTTTTTAATGGGAAGAGAGTTAAGAAAGATGGGAAAACTATTAAATTTGACATGTGGGTTTATTTTGAAATTCCAACTCTGTCTTCGTTTAACAATAGCATTCCTCCATGGATAAGTCATGAGATTTCTTCATTCTTTATCTTCACTATGTTTGAATAACATTCCTCCATGGATGACTCATGGGATTTCTTCATTCTTTATCTTCACTATGTTTGAATAACATTCCTCCATGGATGAGTCATGGGATTCCTTCATTCTTTATTTTCACTATGCCATTCTTTAACTTATCTTCACCAACTTTGATACAAAACATTGTGTATTATGCAGATTCTTCTATAAAAAGTAGTTTTAGAACTAGTTTAAGTATATATTTGGTTGCGATACTTTTTGCACATGTTAGATTTAATTTTGTAAATTAAACTAAATTGTAATATAAGATTTGAGATTTTCAATTTAAAATAGCTATTTGAACTATGTTTATAATTAAATATTTGGTTTATATTGTAGATGTAAATATTTTCAATTACTCAACCATTAATAGATAGAAAATGCATTGTTTCTAATTTGGCTAGCTACTTGCTTTGTTTGTTACGGAAAATAAGGCCAATCAACCAAAAAAATCTACATTTCTCCATATTCAACTCAATATGGAAATTGAAAAAGACAAAATCCTTCCCTTCATGGATGTTCTCATTTCTCATATACTTGATGGACCCTTGAACTCACACTAACTAATATCTTCATGCTCATTCACATCATCACCTAGCCCAAAATTCGATTGTGTTAAAAACGCTTATCACCCATGTTGTTCATATATTTCTCCTCAATTGCTATAAAATGAAACACCCTTTTAATGAAAGTATTTATATCCAATGGGTACTCCACTTCCTATATTAACAATTTTTTATGAAGTTCTTATTCTAAAACTTAAAAATTCACCCTCTCTCGGGCCTTGATCCCTCATTTCCATACCTTATATCTAAGGTACCATTGACCTTATCACCATGCTCTTATCTAAAATAACATCAAAACCCTCTTTAGACCTTGTAAACCCCTTAAACAACTAATCAATTTCGTTGCGGACAAGTTTGGCCCCAAGATAGGATCAAGTGTATCAAATTCCATGCTCCTACAGAAAGTCATACATTGGACGAATTAGGCGCTCATTTAAATCTCATATTACAGAGAATATCGCTAACACTTATAATAATCAAATTACTAAAGTTGTTATCATTTAACATTCCTTTATTACGAAATCACACTATTAAAGGCGCGCCATCATTGAGCATTCTTTTAGTACCAAAATTTTTGTAGTATTTGATTGGGAAAAAGATACTAGCCTCAACCCCCCATGACTCTCATGACATGATTTGTGAAGCCATTGAAATTGAGAAGAATCAAAACAATTTCAACTACAATGATGACTTCAAAATAAGCCATTCTTTGAAACTACTACATTATCGATATAGGTTGTATAAGGACTAAATGAAATGTATGAAAGGAAATGAAACACACACATAGAAATATAACAAAAATCACATTAATATGATGAAAATCCAACTTCTATTAATAAATAAAATAACATAATATTGTAAAACACAAAGTGGTTAGAATGGCAGTAGTTATCTATGAACAAAGAAAGATGAACACTACGTGCATTCACACGAGCTATTACAAGATGTCAAAGAATGATCTTTCAACATAAAAAAGAATCCTAGAGGTCCAAAACCCTAGACTAGAAGATGAAATGCCAAAATTTGTATGGGCCTTGAGGTGGTTAGTTGGTACAACAAATTCCTAACGGTACAACTTTTGCATACAATATTTGTTTCGGGTGCATGATAGCTCATTGGAAAAAATTGTCCAAGGAGTACAACTTTTGACTACGACAATGGGATGCCATGGAAACCCCGAGTCCTATAGATTTCCAAAAATCATTCTTTATGGCCTCAAAATAGACCAAAAAGTTAGGGATCCAAAAATCACAGAAAAAATTTCCAAGAAGATAGAGAACCATTGAGATAGTAGAAGAAGTGGGTGCAATTGATATCCACTTGGATCAGTGCTCCCCTCTTATGAAGTGTTGGCCTCCACTGCTTCAATTTCCCTCATCAAATGAGAAAACTTCTGCTGAATTTGGCTCTTAGTGAGCCACTTGCCTTGGTTAAGAAGTTGTCCTACTTTGATAACCTAGTATAGTTGTATGCATTGCTAGAAGGTATCCTTTGCCTTGGTGTCTATGATTAAATCCATTGTAGTCATTTCAATGCACTTGATATTGAGTTATGTGAGGGTTGATTACTCTGTTGCCTCCTAAGTGTCCAATAGAGGTGGAAAATTTCATTGAAATAGATCAACATTAAACACTGAGTGCAAGCCAAGGAAAGAGAGAATTATCAATTCAAAGTTGTTTTCACCCACAACATTTATGATTTCCTAAGGCCTATATCAGAGTGATTTTAGCTTGCAATGGGGGGCCACGATTTCTTCCTGTAAATGTAACCACACCTTAACCTAAGACTCATTTGGTTTACACATTGTGTGCCTTCTGTTTATAAGCATCATGTGATACAGTGTTATCATTGTTATATGGTATCCAATTTAATGGAATATCTTGGCAGAGGCCATATTTGATTATGAACTAAACATCCAAATTTTGGATGTATTCTAAAATTCACCACCAATTTTAACCCAAATATATTACAAAGTCGGATATAAATAGGTTTGGAGGATGACCCACCATAAATTTTTGAATGCTCTAGATTTTAGGAAGGTTCTGAATTAGAAGTGATAGTCCAAATATGTCATAGACGTCGAATATAAGCAGTCTGGATTTTCTTTAAAAGGAAATATTAAACATTAAATTTGAAACATTATGCCAAACATGTGAGATACTTTGAGTCAGTTTCTATTAGTTGGCAAAAATTAGAGTGACTTGGAGAATTTAGAATCTTAAAGGAAAATCAAAGTGATAACATGAAAGAACCAACCTGATCTTTAAATTTGACCTCAATTCAACTGAAATGGTCTATAATTGACTTAGAACTCGACATGAAATATATGTGATTTGGGTTCCATACCAGGGAATCATGATCGAGTACTCAAACTCTAACATCTTGAGATCTCAAAACCTAACCATGCTTCATATCAATTCATCTTGCGCATCTGTACACCTTTGATGTTATATACCTAGGGGGGGTAATATGGGGTACCGAGGGAGGTACCCAAGGTAATAATGTAATAATGGGATGGGCCATAGTAATAACTCACTCGCTTGAGATGGAATTTGATCGTGGTCACTCTTCTGTGTTGTTGTGTAGTAGGTGGATCGTCTCTCCTTTGTATCTGTCATGTGACTACTTGGTTTCCATCTTGATGGTTGTCTTGCGGGGTGATGTGGGTGATGATATGTTGAAGTTTTAACCCACGATGGCTTTTGCTTGACTTCACCCTACTGTGG
>APFE030005778.1:0-15685 GCA_000404065.3 Pinus taeda
AATAAATACCATGGCGTGAACAATGGACCTCTCCCAATTCATTTGATATTCTCTTTTATCCATGACCTCGACCTCTCACTCTAGTAGATGCATGAGACTCTATTCATGTTTGACTCGAAGAATCATGTGACAAATGAGCATCCATGATATGGATACCTATAGATATATAAACATGCATGATATTTGAAAAGTTACCTCGTGGATTTACAATTTTTTTTTAAATGCTATTTAAGAAGATAATGAATTCAAAAAAATGTTGTAAGTCTTCAAGTTACAACATGCATTTAAAAATATTGAAATTTCTATTTAAAAAGATTAAAAATTCAGAAAATTTAGATAACCCTTGAAGTTACCTCATGCATTCAATTGATTTAACCCTTGAAATTACGTCATTCATTTTAAGATCTTAAAATTGATATTTAAAAACATTGAAAGACTAAAAACGCAAGTGTTGAAGCATGCACATTTTGAAAATTAAATACAAAATTTTCTAATACATGTCAAGTTCATCAAGTTGTGCTTACATAGTGGGGGCACACTTGATATGGAATTGAAAAAACAAGTGGTCATTTAAAATTACACATTGTTAACTAAAAAACACACACATATCAAAGATATCTTACAATGTCCATCAATAAATATTGATGGAGAAATTATTTACAATAATTCATCTTCCACACACAAACGTTTAATTGGAATTGCCCCATACAATAGATCCTTAGACATAATATTAGCATTTGCACACGGTATTATGCTAAATGATTGATATTGAATGACAATAGTTTTTTCTTCTCCATGTAGTTGTTTTAACCTCTCCTTTTTAACTTGGTACACGTCTCTCATCTAGTTACCCACAAGTTCAGAATTGGTGAAGGCTACAATTCCATTGGATCCATACTCCCTAGCTTCTCCCAAGCCTTCCATTAGTGCAATATAATATGCCTCATTGTTTCTTGTTCTTCTAGGTACATTCCTTTTCCTTTGAAGGAATTTGTTTGTCACAATATTACAGAGCACATAACTAATCATTGCTTGCCCTAGATTGGGTTAACAAGAAGCTTCTATGCATAATGTCATTTTTTCAACCATGTTTAATGGGTTTTTTTATCCTTGTAACAAAAAATCAATAAAATGAATTTAATATAGTCATACAAGTATTGTTAGGTTGTGCAAAATATCATTTTTTAGACAAATCTGTGACAAGGCTAGGTAGCAAAAAAGGTTGTTTCTACATGATTGAATGGTTGGAGAATTGCAAGAAGAAGACAACTAGATATATCTAATTAGAAACCCAATAACATTAAAATTAAAACACTAAAAAAAGATAACAAACCAATGCCAACACTATAGTTACTAATTAATGTTTTCCTTCACCATTCAAACAAGGCCAAGTTAATTCATATAGGAAATTAAATATAATTGCAGGATGTTAGACAATGATGGTGACCAGGCTACCATTTCAACTCAAGTGGAAATATCCATTTTTGAAAATTAGTTTGTAAACTTTGTCCATTTTTTCATTTGGCTAATTTTATTTGAATTAATTCTAGTAGAGGATTTGTACATTCTTTTATCCATTATAATTATGTAATGTGGAATCATACATTTAATTTTTTGGTATATATGATATCTATATTGTATTGTTGCTACATATAATCTTTTTTGATTGAGAGATTTCTTAATTGTGCTAGGATTTGATGTGGTAGTTGAATATTCTACTAGAAGTATGCAAATGCATTAATAATCTGGTGATTTTATTTCTTAGGAAGACGTAGATCAGACTACATCCTTCTTATCACATCATGGAAATTATTTTGTGTAATGTTTCAACCTAGGTATCATAAACTGAGAGACATTTTCTTTAGCCTTGGTAGGGTGGTTTCTCAACCATCAAGTCCATCCATTTCGTATTTTTTGTTCCTATTTGAATCTTTTTTATCCATTAATCTGTCAAATCTTTATTAAATGAACACAAAATTTTAGTATTTTTAGAAAGAAAAGTAAACCTGCAATTAGAATTTTCTCACGTAATATTGGGAAGGATGTTTTGGTAAAATTGAGAGAGTATTTTATGGTTTATTTGTAATTTTTCAATTGAAAAATTCATGCTTGGAGAAGCCCTCAGGCATACATAGTAGTTTACCCAGACGAACAGATTATCCATTCAATAAAAGAGAATGTGGAAAACAGTAGTATGGCATCCACGCATAAGGAAAAATCATTAGCCCAATACCAATAATCAGCTACCAACATTTTTGTTATGATCAACATAAATTTTTATACAGGTGCATATTCCACATGCCAAATGATCAATTGAACTTAAGGTCTGTCTGTAATACTAATCTCTCTGTGATTTTATTGCAGTGACTCTCTAGACAAAATAGGAAGGTCCTATATGATGCACTTGAAAATGTGCAAGTAGGCTTGAGGTGCTAGATATTACTATCACCCATCAAGCCCTTCAAAGGCAATGCAAATGGTTATAGGTAAATTTGATTGTTTCCCATATTTGTATTATAACTTCAATTCTTATAAGCTTGAATGACATATTGAGATTTATTTTCTACTTTTTGTAAAAAAAAATTCCCTCTCTAGGAGAACTCAAAATAAGTGCAGATCCAATTTTCCCAAATCCAAGTGATGGACTGAACCAACTAGTGAAGCCTTTTGGCTAAATGGAGAAGGAAAAAGATGGACATGGACTAGAATTTGAAATCCTAGTAGACACAGAGAGTGTATTGTGAGCTTGTACATGAATGTCTTTTTCCTATTATGATGATATAAACTTGTAACTCTAATCAAACATGACTTACTTACAACTTGCTAACCCATCTCTATTGTGTACATTAATCACCACTGTTCCCATATTCAATACATGGTACATATATCATAAATAAGCTTCTAAATTTCTGTAATATGAGTTATTCACCTAATATAAGTAACAATGGTAATGGTTCTATGTTTCTTGTATGACTAAGCTTACTCATTTTGTTGTAACACTAGCTATATACGTTGTTTACATAATAGATTAAATGTACTCATCGCACTTCTGCACAACATTGAACATTACATGTATAACAATGAACAAGGGTTTTAGGTTTCCCTTATCTCTTAGATTAGATTAAGCTTACATTATATTAGAGCTTTACCTTCAATACGATGAAAGAACAAGGCTTGTTTCTTACTTTTATACAGAGAATGAAAATGTTATGCACTTGCATATATTCTCTGTTGATGTATTTTGGGTTAGAGTCATGAGAAGTGGAGGTGTTATAAATAATGCTCAACCTAATAATGAATGTTGTTCCTATGATGCTAGAAAAAGGATGGGTGCATACCGTGAAGCCCTTCAAATGCAAAGCAAATGGTTATAGATAAATTTGATTGCTGTCCATATTTTTATTATAAGTTCAATCCTTATAGGTTTGAACAACTTTTTGATATTTCTTATTTATTTTTTATAAATAGGGATTTTCCTGTCATGGAGAACTCAAAATAGGTGTAGATTCAATTTTCCCATATTTCAACGAAGGATTGAGCCAACTACTGAAGCCTTTTCAACGAATGGAAAACGAAAAGATGGACATGGATTAAAATTGAAAATCCCAGCAGACATAAAGAGTGTATTACGAGCTTGTACATGAATGTCTTGTTTATATTATGATTATCTAAGCTTGTAACTCTAATTAAACATGACTTACTTAGAGATTATTAAACCATATATATTGTGTAAATTAATCACCAGCTTTTCCATATTCAATACATGGGACATATATCATAAGTAATCTTATACCTTTCTGTAATATGAGTTATTCACCTAATCTAGGTAACAATGGTAATGGTTCTATGTTTCATCTATGATTAAGATTACTCGTTCTATTGTAACACTAGTTGTATACATTGTTTCCATAATCAGTTACATGTACTCATCACACTTATACATAAGATTGAACTTTACATGTACAACAACGAATAGGGGCTTAAAGTTTCCCTAATCACTTAGATCAGATTAATCTTACATTATGTTAGATCTTTATCTTCAGCACAATGAAAGAACGAGGCTTGTTTCTTACTGTTATATGGAGAATGCAAATGTTATCTGGTTACATATATCTTTGTTGATGTTTTTTGGGTTAGATTCATGATACGTAGAGATGTTATAATCATAAGGCCTAGCCTAAAAATCAATGATGTTCTTATGATGCTAGAAAGAACATGGGTGCATATGGTTCTCCGAGGAGAAGAATTTCAGATTGATTACGTTCGTAGTGCTTTTCTAACGAACACAGGGAAATTTGTTTGATATTGTTATTTTTCAGTGGTATAAAGGGAGGAACATGCAACGTCCATTATCATTTAAAAAAAAAAAAGGAAAAATACAAGATTCCATTACCATTAGAAAATTGTTATAAAAGAAAAGAAAATAGGAGATATGAACACGTCTAATGATGGCACTCATAGCTACAACCTCTATTTTTTGGCTTTATTTCCCACTCAATACAAGGATGTTATTCTCTACTAAAATAATTTACTTTTGATGAGTGACTATCCCAGTCTGGACAAGGAGCTTCCAGCGATGAGGAGATTCCATCGACAAGGGTGGATGAGGAGAAAAATCTTCCAGCAATGAGGGTGGACGAGGAGAGAAATCTTCCACTGACAAGGGTAGATGAGGAGAGAAATATTCTAATGACAAGGGTGGATGGGAAGGCTGAGAAATATTCTAATGACAAGGGTGGATGGGAAGGATGAAAATACATTTCTCCCCTTTGCTGTCCAACTTCTTCCTTAGCTGATCTGGAATATGTGCATAAGCCACACATCCAAAAACTTTCATGTGGATGACTCCTTGCTTTCTCCCACTCCATGCTTCTTCCGGCACTCTGTTCATGACTGCTTTTGTAGGACACCTTTTCAAAATATATGCTGCATAGTGTACAACTTCATCCCAATAATCATTTGGCAAATGCTTTTCCTTCAACATACTCCTCGCCATATCCATGATTGTCCTATTCTTCCTTTCGGCCACTTCATTTTGCTGCGGAGTGTACCTAGTGGTAAAATGTTTATGAATTTCATTTTTTCTACAAAAACATAGAAATTCTTTGGAGATATACTCACCTCCTCTATCAGTTCTTAAAACTTTGATATGCAGCCCACTTTGGTTTTCTACAAGTGCTTTGAAATTTTGAATTTTTTCAAACACTTCACTTTTGTTGTTCAGGAAATAAACCCAAGTTTTCCTAGTAAAATCATCAATGAATGTTAATATATATTGGCTACCTGCAAGTGATGGAGTTTTCATCGGTTCGCACACATCTGAGTGAACGATCTCTAAGGGTGTTTTTCCCTGATGGAAAATTTTCTCTGTGTTCTTTCCCCAAGATACAACCTTCACAAAAGCTGTCTGGTTTCTCTATCAATGGCAATCCTCTTACCATTCCTTTTCTATGCAACAAGTTCAGACATCCAAAGTTGAGATGTCCAAATCTCAAGTGCCACAACCAATTTTCATCCTTTGGTTCACTTTGGAAAGCCTCTTGTGTCACTGCTGAAATTACATCTTTATTTTTTAAATCTGCCTTTATTCTGAGAGGGAACATCCTGTTCCTTGTCATCTTCACTTCAACATTACATCTTTTTTTGGGTGCTCTATCCATGATGGTGCATCACAAAGAAAAAATTGTACCCATTTTGAACAAGTTGTCCAATACTTAAGAGGTTACATCTCATTCCAAGAACATAATAGACACCTGCTATGGTTTTCTTTTCACCTTTCTTTGTAAATATTTTAACTTCTCCTTTTCCCATAACAGAAATATTACTATCAGTCCCAAGTACAACTTGTGATTTCACATTTTGATCTAATTTAGAAAACAAGGCTATGTTTCCTATCATATGGTTGCTGCAACCAGAGTCTAGAAACCATATATCATCACTCTTTGTTTCAACTATATTACATGCTAACAACAAATTATCTTGGCTGATATTTTCTCTAGTGATATTTGCACTAGTTTTGTTACTCATATCATGCTGCTTTTTCCTACATTCATTGGCATAATGCCCATATTTTTTACAATAATAACATTGGACATTGGATTTTTCATACCTTTGTCCTTGAGTATGATGTTGTCCACTTTGTTGACTACTACCTTGGCCTTGGTTCTGATTTGGATTGCTGCCTCTTCCTTGAGCATTTGCTGGATTTTTTCTTCCACCTCTGTTTTGGCTTCTGCCTCTTCCTCTCTTGTTTCCTCTGCCTTGACCTCTTCCTCTTCCAAAGGACATCTGGGTCTTGAAGGCTTGCTCTAAAGATGTGTTTTCATTTCTACTCAATCTCTGCTCATGTGTTATCAGTGATGCATGTAGCTCATCAACTGAGAAGTTTGAGAGATCCTTTGTCTCTTCTATGGTGGTGACAATCACATCAAACGTTGAGGGTAGGATCCTCAATAGTTTCTCCACGATCCTCCTTTCCTCAAGAATTTCTCCATGAGTCCTTATTTGTGTGACTAGACCAATCACATGTGTGAAGAATGAGTCAATATTGTCTGACTCCTTCATGTAAAGATTCTCAAAATCTCTCCTCAGCAACTGTAGTTTTGTTCTCTTCACTTTCTTCATGCCATGATAGGCTGTCTTGAGAGTTTGCCATGCTGCTTCGGATTTCTTGGCTGCTGCTATCCTTGGAAACACACTCTAATGCACTACTTGATATAAAAATACGAGGGCTTTGGAATCCTTCTTCTTATTCCTCTTCAATAGATCTTTCCCTACTTGAGTTAACCTATTAAACTCGTTTTCATCTGCTGGTTCTTCAAAACCATCTTCAACTAATTCCCATAAATCGAGAAGCCAACAAGGCTCTCATGGCTATTGCCCAATAGTCATATTTTTTCCCATTAAACTGTGGGAGCTGAGTATTAAAGATACCCATGCTAGTGATGGTGCTCACCATTCTTGCACTCTGAACTATGCTTCTAATTCTTGACTGTGTATTTAAAAATCACTGAGTGTCTTCAACAGCAACACAAAAAAAACTTGAAAAATACCTTGGATTTTTGACTGAGTCTTCACACTGCTAGAGAAGCTGTTGCAGCAAAAATCCTTCCTTCAGCTTCTTTGACACGTTCAAAGAGCCTGGACAAGCTCTAATACCACTGTTGGAAATTTTCTGCTAACTTTCAAAACAAAATCACTGAACATAGAGTAATACTCTATTCTTTCCACAAGATCTTTAACACAGGGAAAGTTAAAATAGATTGTTGGAGAAGCTCAAAGTTTTTCACACATAAAAAACTTTATATTCATTAATAAACTGCCTGATACAAACTTTATCCTCTTAATAGAGGGATTCACCAAGAACTTAAAAAGGTTACTCTGTCTCTTTTAGAAACTTTACACTACTGTGTGTAAAAATTTCTTTTGCATTTACTACTATAAATAAAAAAAAAAAAAATCTTTACATACGCTCTGCTGTGAATTTCATTTCATATGCCCAACAAGAAAAACAAATTATAATACATTCCATATTCTCAATTCAACCTGCTGTAAAATTCCTCTTTTCATTCGCTGCTACATGTTTTACATGACATTGCTATCAACCAAAAAAACAAATTCCACGCTGCCCCTATTCTTCTATTTTCGCACTGTTGTGTGTTTATCATTCCATTACAAAATAAGTCAACCAAAAACAAAACAAAAAATATAACATATATGTTTTCTTGTGCCATACTATCGTGGATTAAAAAAAACATTAAAATTCTACCAACTTTTACCTATCACAATAAATTTACATTAATTACTTTTACGGTCAAAACAAAAACTTCATGCAAGGTTCATGGTGCAGGCCTGTATGCATCTTTAGTTTCAATCAACGATGGTCAGTCTTCCTTCCAATCCAACGGATATCGCTTGGTCAAATCACACGAGCATTATGCCTCGATGAAAAAGTGGTTTTCAAAAAGTGTTGTGGGCACGCGTCAGCACAGATTTTTATTGCGTCCCCTCTGGAGAATACCACCGCTTACCGAAAAGCAGTGCAATGGAGTGTGGTGGTTTTCAGTTGCACGACAGTTGAAATTAGATTTCAGCATATTACATGTATCATTATTTTTTGTTCAAATTCTATGAAATCCTCGATATCTTGGTGCTCAATATATCTTGCTTGTGTGTGAGTTCTCTTCCGACAGAGATGCATTCACTATATGGTTCTAAACTTGTGCATCTTATGAAGTAGTATATATGTAGTGTTTCACTACATCGCGAAGTGTAGTGTTGATATATATTTTCTTTGTATTGGGATGTGTGCCCTAATAAAATATGTTCACCTGTTCATGTTGCAAATAAACCAGCATAGTCATGTCAAAGATTATAAAGAATATATTTTAACATAGTCAATGGGCCCAAAGACCTAAAGAAAGTCACATAAGGAACCATGACATCAGGAGTAATGTTAATTATCGTTTGATAATAACATCGAAATTGAAAGGTTTGACTTGGCTATCCAATACTCAGGATCAATCAGCATCGAACATAATCTTTAGTTCTCCTCAGAGAACATTGGATGGGGTCTCATTCTCGAGTGTCCACACTTAATTCAAAATACAATAGCCATGGATGAATGAGTCCCAATTTCGAACTTAAGTATCGACTTTTACCCACTTTGTTCTTTAAAGTATTTACAGAGCTTGTTTACAACTACTCAAGATCAAATAATATAACAAAATGTTTGAAACAGTGTGGCTCGACTTAATTCCACTCATGATTTGGAGGCTACAAGGACATTGATTCATGAAATAGAGATAAGTTTGTTGAAGTTGCCAATAAGAGAGAACAAGGCCCAGATTCAGAAGCATTATAAGGTTTTGAGTGATGCTAGTTTTTTCTTCTACAAGTGCCTCATGCATTAGTATTTTAATGGCCACGTGGGTGAAAACATCCGTGGAATTCCCTTCCTGAACTGAATTTATTAGTTATTAAGAGAAGAGTTCCAAGTTCCAAGGCCAACTATCATGGATATCGATAAGATTTGTTTGATGATGCATGGAGTAGAGTCCCATTAACAAAAAAAAAATGTATTTTAGTGAGTTTAATGAGACAAAGAACATCTACATTTGGTCCAATAAAATAACAAATGGCAAGCATCAAGAGTAATTTACAATGTCCGAGGTGACTGTGTGACACCAAAGCTTAGTCACTGAGTCGGTATTTAAAGTCTGGACCTAAATTTTTCGTTTGGAATCTATCTTTCATAGAATATCAGTGCCAATGTGTTTGCTGAAGTGCTTTAGACCTTTTGAAATCAAGGGATATGCTTATTTTTAAGTGTAAGAACCTTGAAAAAATGGGATTCTACCATAGGTAGAGTCTGGAAGAATTGGTGATAGTGACTTATAATATCATTGACTTGGTATTGAGTTTCACAGTGAGTTTGATTTTTATTTAAACACCTCAATTGCTAAAGGATTTCTCATGTGCATGAAAAAAAAATCTAAAACAAATAAATCTAGACATTGGCCTTGAATAAAGGTAGACCTTGTTAGTTTCAGTCTTTCCAGCCTTCCTCCAGTGACCAAACATGCTCTTACAAAGTGATTTTAAGGTGTCAAGGTCAAATTTTTGACATTTCAGTGAGTCTTCAAGCAAAATTTGGTCACTAGGCATTAGGTCTAGGGTTTGCTTTTAATCCTGTCAAAATTGTCCAAATTTCAGTCCATGTAACTATTCAGCTGAGTGTACCATCATTCGGAGGGTTGTCATCATCATGTCAGGTTCCACTGGGTCATTTTACACCTTGTTCATGCTTCAGTTGCGCCTAGGTAAGGTTCATCTCCCTCTCCTAGGGTTTTGAAGGTAATTTCTCTTAGATGGTCAAATCATCAGCAAAACTTGTATCCTGATATTCATACACCTTCCCCTATCCTTAATGTACCTTATTAATCACTTCTCATCACTGAGATCCCACAAATTCCTCATTTTTCCACAAACCCTAGTTTCTTGCTACAACTTGACAATTTTCTAGGTTGGGCCTATGTTTAGCCCTTTTGGACCCCTTCCCCTCTCTCGATATTTGAAATTCAACTTTCCGCTACTTCCTAACATCCATCTCTACTTCCCAAAATTTTCTCAAGGATTTAGAAGCCCCTTATCCACTTTATTTCGCTTCATTTCGACAAATCCCCTGTTCCACACATCGGGGTAGGTTTTACTCCAATGATGTTTCTGAGCAAGAAAAGATGAATTTTAGAAAATTGAGAGATTTTTTTGTCCACAGTAGGCCAGGGAAGAAAAAAATCCTTCACCTTTTACATAGGTGTCATGGTTTAGGAGAAATGTCAAAAATACAGTTGCCTTAGGAGAATTGATGCACCTCTGAAGTGACCTTGGGAAAATCAAGTTTCCTCCTAGCTTGGTTGGCCAAATGACTTGCTTGATGAGTCCAATGATAACTAGACACAAAGATATTTTCAATGACCTATAATGAGCACAATTTGGAGTTGAGAAAGGTCTTCAAAAGTTGACTGCAACAACACTCTGCCTTTAGGTAGCCTCATTTTGTACATTTTGACCAGTCTTGGGAAGCTAGATTTTTGATAAAGAAAATGAACTCCAAATTGCAAAATTCTAGTTGCGTTGGATAGTAGGATCAAAGCCCTTTCCAAAAATCTATCCTGCACCCAATTTGGACATGGGGAAGGCCTCCAAAAGTCTCATGGAAAACGTGCGATGCATTGGGCAGGTGGCGTGATGCACATAATAAGCACGACACATTGGGTAGTGCTCTGCAGTGTAAATTTACACGGGGGTGGTGCACATAACTGGTGCGCTGCATTGGGTTTGTTGTACGGCGCATACAGCCAGTAAGCCCAAAAACTTCAAAAACTTGCTCCAAATCACTCAAAACACGTGGGTCTTCACTTGTACAAGTAGGTTGAGCTTCTATTATTGTTTTTCATCCAACTTTGGTGCTTGTTTGATGGTGGTTGCCTTATGGTGGTTGGATAAGAAAATCAAACTCTACCTCTCTCTCCAAAGCAAATAGTGCTAGGGTTTTGTATTGACTATTTTGCTACCAATTCCATCCTTCAAATCCCTCAGTCACTCCCTTACCCCATTTCTCCATTGATTTCCTTATTCCCTAAATTCACACACCCTTATATTCACTAGTTCCATATCCCAAATCCCCTTTCCCAAACTCCCAACTACTCTCTAATCCCCAAACCCTAGTCCTATATCAAAAAATCCTAAATCATACCCTAATTCCCTAATTAAACCCTACCCCAATAGTCCCTAAATCACTCACTATTTTCTCCCTCCACAGTCCCTCATATCATTGTTTCCCTTTGTGGCAAAAGTCAAGAAACATCACAATCACTTACTTCTCATCAAGGCAACTCCAAGACAATTCATCCACTAACAGAGATGGCATCTGATCCTTCATATGACTGTGATGAAGAGACACACAGTGACTCTCCTATAGAGGTACATGTAGCTAGGAGACCTCATAAAGGTGGCAAAACATTCGGGAGAATCGCCAAGCTGCCCAAAGGAGGAGGGTGGAGTTCACATCACCAGAGCAAGAAATCAATGTTGATCAGGAGTCTTGGCTTGAAAGAGAAAATATCCACTTAGAGAGGTTGTTGGACAAGGCCGACAAGGAGAAGGCATTGGTGAGACATATGGCATATCATTATATGGCAAGGAACAAGGTTTGCATGGCGAGAATTAGGAGATTAAAGGCAAAATTGAAGAAGGCACCAAAGAGGTGAAAGGAGCATGAAGGACTTCAGATATTGGCTGAGGCTTCATTGGCCCAACACAATTCCTGATGGAGAAGACTCAGCCCAAATTTCAAAAAATTTGGGGCACTTTTAGCATTTTTGGAATTTTTGGCACTAAAACACATAAATTTCTGCTCTATCCGTCGCGCCACCTGGTGCTCGCTTTTGATGGGAGCATAGTTTTGAGAAAAACTCAACATATTTGGATTTTTCATGAAAATATATGCATGCTCACAAATTACCAAGAAATTTTGACAGGTTTTGAGCCCCCAAAAAGGTCAAAAACACCCTAAAATTGGCCTTTCTGCCCCTATTTGGACACACAGGAAGGAGTGTTGGGAGAACTGAGTTTTGGAGGGGTAAATGGAGGCCACATTGAAAAATTCGACTTGGGTTGGAAAGTAGACAGGCGGACCCTTCCAACACGGACACTTGGTGTGAATTTGGACATCGGGAAGGACTCCAAAAGTGGGTCCAAACAGGCACTATAATAGAGAATCAGGGGCAACACATAGAAGAAAAATTGCTAGTTTGACCAGGTATTTCTCTGTTTTTCACCCAGCTTTGGCTAGTTTGACTTTTTCACTTTCTTAGTGGCAAATTGGTGATGTAATTTAAGGTACATTGATGGATCATGATGTAAATATGTCAAATTTTCACTTATGGAGGTAGATTCATTGGTTAAAATGTTGTTTGAAACTGAATGGATCAGTTCCCTATTTTTTAGAGGCATGCTGTTCCACTGCCTAATTTGTAGTTCTTAGATTAGAATTAGTTGGAACAACTCCTAAACTCATGAGCTCGACCCCTAGAGGCTAGGATGAGTTGTTGTTTGCCTATATCTTATGTTTTTCAGTCATTAGCATGGTTGGACTTTGGAGAAAGCCTTGAGCTTCATTATACACTCATCTCAGCATTTTGGCTAAGGAATTGAGACTAGGGTTTGCAGCACTCTTTGGGATCCATGTGGTAGTTTGTCTTGGAACAATGCTTTCTTTTGTTATTGTGAATTTGCTTATGTTTTTATGTATGCCATTCTCTATCTGATTTCTTCTTAACTAAACAAACAAGAGTGTAAGTAGAATCCATTGAAATTGCAGTGCTCTACTTGAGGTTTGCTTTAGTTTGTTGATGTTTTCAGCTGTTTGGAGAGGATCCATGACATACCTTGCCCTCTTCAGCTCCTCACCTATATAATATTTCCATCTCATTTAATTTGAAGTGCCAAAAACGATTTTCTATCTTGCCCCATTGAGACCTCTGCACGACTGTGCCTCATTCCCCGCACCCAAAATCTGCCTTCTCATCTGAGCCAGCAAAATCATCATTTTATTCCAAAAATCTTTCACATGCATACCTAGTATAAGATTAGTAATCGAATCAGTCATCTCAAGCCCTTAGTGATCATAATTTACTGAGATTGACCTGGAGAGAGCCCTCTCCTGACCTGGTAGGGCTAGCTACCAGGCTGAGCGTGGTTTGATGTGGACCTAGAATCTTACCTTTTCAGCATGAAGTAAATCTAGGCTCTAACATAGTGGCGCATACTGGGGAAGAAAGTTTATTTTCGTTGTTTGCCTTTGTAGACTGCAGACGGAGCTTGAAGTTAGCTAGGTAGCCTTTGAAATGTTTTTGCTTTGCATTAGTGAAAGTAGATGAAAGCTAATTCAGTCAATCTCCGGTCTAGTTTATAAACTGAACATATGATCTAAATGATCACCCCAGTACATGTATCAAGTTAGATCTGATTATTGATGGTGGACAATGATCAGACATAGCAAGGCTGAAATCATTCACCTGGTGATTCCAAATCAGTTTCTAGATCAAATCCAAAGACTCCATTGGAGGATGAACCCGATCAGCAAAAACATGAAAGGACAATATGGAAAGATCAGGTATTCAAGTTGGAATTTCATCCAAGACATTTTACCTCCTATATCCCATGCTTTCCCTAAAAATCATGACCTATATCTACCAAGATTTGATGATGAACGCAACAACATCACTGTTGAGAGACATGTATTGAACTTTGAGTATTTTCTTGATCTTTTTGAGGTTGATGAAGAAGATGTTAGTATTAGGCTTTTTGCTCTTACTTTGCAAGGCAAAGTTAAGAGTTGGTTCAAAACACTGCCTGATGCCAGCATCTCATATTTCCAGCAGTTCGTCAAAGTTTTCCTCGATAGGTCGAAGGTTAGACAAAACCCTTTCTTGATTATAGAAGAGTATAACCAGCTGAAAAGATTGCTAGGGGAGACAATACAAAAATTTTCTGCCAGATTCAACCAAGTTTATTATTCGATGCCTATTAGTATAAGACCTCCTCCTGGATCTGATCTCTTGCACTACCCGGGTGCCTTTGATCTGGAAATGGAGTTTCAGTTCAGAGAAAGGAACCTTGAAACACTTGAAGAGATGCAAAATAGTGCAGTAGATGTAGAGGCTCATTTGCTGATTTGAAGGGAAAAGTTGAAGGAAGAAGAGATGAAAAACATAGATCCGGAGTAAGCGACATCTCTAGAGGTAAATCTTGACATTTTGGTAAGTGCGGTGGAAGAGATGATGCAAAGGATCACCATAAGGAATGAGTATAATGTTCAAGCCCATGGCTCGTTGATTGAAGAAGAACAAGTTGCTGATCCAAAACATCTTCTTTCTTATCCCAATTTTCATAGATCTGATAATGATTGTCTTATAGATCATCTTGATGAAGAGAGATCTATTGATATGACATGTATGCTTGATCATGTATTTTATACTGATGATTTGCCTAAGTTTGATTAGTATGATGATGATGATTATGTTCTCCAAACAGAAGATACTCTTGCAGACAAATCAGTGGCTAGTTGGTGGGAGGAGAAAGCTCATTTTCAGCAGCTCGATTATAGTAATTAGTCGATGCATATCAGTGATGACAGTGACAAGGAAAGTGCAACAAATTTTGAAGTAAGTGAAAGATCTTTACCTTTTTGTTTTACTTCGTTTCAATTCATCAGAGACAACATTCATGCAATCAGAAATCAATTGTCGACAAGTATTGATCTGGACCATCTTGAGGGCAATGAAAACCTTGTTCAAGACTTCTCATATCCATATTTGCAGCCCCTGAATGCCATTGATTGTCAAGTTGTAGATGAGGACTTGGAATTTGGCACATATGATCGAACGATGCAAGATGATTCTATACCTTTTTGTTTTGAATCATTTACTCTCATCAAAACCAATAGAAAATGGGTTGCAATAGCCTTTTCAATTTTTTCATTATCCAATAACTAATGTGTTGGATGATGTTTGCAGTCAAAGTCCTTCTCCTATCTGTCAGCTTGACAAAAGTATTGATACAAGCTTAAGCCGGCAGCCGGTTTCTTTGTCACTTTCAGCAGGAGTCTTGTCACAAAGCTTAGATCAAAGTTTTCATTTATGGTATGAGGAGAGGAGAAGTAATCCATTGGATAAGCTAAGTCCTAGTGTGCATGAACTTCAAGATCCTTATGCAGTGTTTTTGGAGGTGGATAGAGAATCCATATCATTCAACGGATCTATTTCTAAGTTTTTATGGGATTTTCCTTTTAGTAGTTCTCCCTTGTCGTTCATAACTGAGCACTTGCGGAGAATTCAAACAGCAGCTGGAATACTTACCAGGTTGCATTGTTTGTTTCATTTCACTTGATCAGGTGATGAATGGAACAACTAGAGTAGGTTGTATTGAATAAGCTTCATATTGAGCATATTTTCCATTTTGTCGGTTGTGTTTAAGTATCGAGTCCATTTTTAGTTGAGTGAGAGTCAATTTGTGTCATCAAGTCATCAGTTTTTAGTCATGCATTTCAGCTTGAGTTTTTGACTCCATTGCCCAATGGATGAAGGCACTGTCTTCTTTCCAAAGATCTATAGTTCTTGGC
>APFE030005783.1:0-18512 GCA_000404065.3 Pinus taeda
ACAACATGTTTTCAAGGTATACAAGATGTCCTCCTTGTCTCGCTCAATTAGTAGCCCATATATTGTAATGTGGCATACAACATCTCTTGAAGGTATATAATATGTCTTCTTTTTGGTAGCTATGAGCTCATAGCTATTCACTTAGCATAGAAAAAGAGGAGAAGGTTAAACATCTCTTCAAGGTATATAATATGTCTTCTTTTTGGGAGCTATGTGCTCATAGCTATTCACTTAACATAGAAAAAGAGGAGAAGATTAATATATGGTGTGATATAGTGTGGAAAATAAAATTATAACAATATTTATTTTTTCTTTAATTTTTTTTTTGTCATATAGTTATATGCATATGCATTTATATAGTTTTTTGTTATTACTTAATGTTATGTGACATCTTCTCCTAATGACCTAATGCAATAAATTATGAATAGCGTTTAATATCATTTGTTCACTATCAACTAATAAAAGATAATCATTTCTCTATTTTGAGATTAAACTTAGTTTCAAAAGTAAATCTTCAATATTATTATTATTGATATATGGTAAAAAAAAAAAAATTCTAACTCAAAACCTAAATTTTTCTATCAACATATATTTTTTACCTTAAAATTAATAAGTACTTTTAAAAATAAATATTTTTTACTACAATAAGATATGGTAAAATTATAGCATATTTGAATTTGAGTTTCCTTGAATATTATCATTACTAAATATCAAAAGAAAAAGGAAATACTAAAGGAGTAGTCTACCGAGGTTGTAGAATGGCCCGGTTTCCGTCGCCGGCCGGAAAATCGTCCGGCTCCGGCTAACGGAAACCTCTCCGCCCTCCTCCACCCTCCCACAACCCCGCCACCCTCTTTCATCTGCCACCCCGCCACTCTGCCTTGACAGTCTGACATTTTCCCGATTGAAAGTATGAAAAAAAAATAGGATTGCAGGCGCTGACATCCCTGACCGATCGGATCGAGGACGATGTGGAGGGATCGGGAGGGACTACTCCCAAAACTGCGTTACTCTTCGACACTCTTCGACCCGACCCGACGCTCTCCCGCTCTGCAACTCAACAGCGCCCCCGCAACCAGGTACTCTTCTGAACCCCTACTCGAATCTATGCATGTCGTTTGTTGTAAATGACGCCAAGACAGTCGAAGTTCGGGTTCTAGTTTCCGCCATGATTATTGTTTACATTTTTCCACCAAAGCGATGTCACTTTGTCTTAAAAACAACTCTCGAATGAGTAGGTTAGCCATCGCACGTTGAGAGAGGCGAGGCGCCCCTTGGCTCAAATTTTGATGACGTAATGGAGAGCTAAGGCCCCTTAGTCGCACATGGAATTTTAACCAGCACCGTGAGACTGTATGAAATTAAAATTGTGATTCGTCAAAATCTTCTTTAGTCACTTTCAATAGGGAAACTGAAAGGATAAAAAACTCATCAAAAATAGGTAAGATATTAGCACAGTCATCCAAAGTCCAAACGCCTTGCGAAATCGTTGGCTGCATTGAGGTTCTTGAAATCGTTGTAACCTGTCATAAATACATCTGTTATGACTGACCTTTTGAATTTTAACCAACACCGATCTGCTCACCGCAAGTTGAATCATGTTCAAACATAAAATTGAACCTTCGATCCTTAAAATTTTGATGTAAATTAGCACAGCCATCCAAAGTATAATTTTAGCAACTTATTCATCTTATCAGATCTTTAAGTGCAGGAAATAGTGTATCAAGGTTGGTTTTCCATCTGTGAACGTGAGGGATATTATCTGCATCTTCGATCATGGCTCCCTCTAGGTATCGGGAAAGTGACTTTCCCCAAATAATCTTTGAGCTATTTGAAAACTGATGCTTTTCTCGTCATTATTCCTGTCATCCATATAGCTCCCTCTGAAGCCTTGCTTCATATGGACATTCAGTCTTTTATCAATCTGTTTCTCGTCTTCATTATGATACCAAACCTCTGCAATACACAGGCAAACTTCTTTCCCATGCTCATACCTCAACAACAGTGTATCAAATAGAACCTTATTACTGATATTAGAAATATGACTGACAATATAATATACCAAGGGACTTACTCGGAATGATTTTCAAGCGTGATTATCCCATGGATCTAGAGTTCTAGCCTTGATTTTAAAATTTCTGTCATTTTCTAAGTAGACCAAGGAAAATCAAATTAAAACAAAATATATATCTGATATACTAAATTTCTTCCAAGGTAAAAGAAAGTGGCCAATAGTCAATTCACTTCAATTGTTAACGAGAAACTGACTTCTGCCCTCTAGGTTCGGATGCTTGCCATCGAATGATGGAGATGAAAGACAATGAATACTAGCATTAGCCTGTGATAGGTGACAAGGTGTGATACAACGTAACTCATTTCATAGGCCAGAGGAGGACCCAAAACTAACTTCTGTCATAAAGGAGGTATGATCGCGAGACAATCTTCAGGTGTCCACAGATTTATACACCTTCAGGGATGCTGCTTTTAATGATGCTATTCGAGGGCTCTGAGATAGATAAATGATTCTTCTCAGAATTGAATGAGGATTGATACTGCTTGATGCCTGAATATTTCTTCGTTTTATTGCCACTCAATATTTACTGATAACTATACTTAGGGTTTTAGTATAGATTTTATTCAATATCATCACAATAAATAAGATTCCATAAGTTAGCTTGATTGCCATAAGATATTTAAACTGTGAATCTATAAATATGTGTTGATCATGATACTGATGAAGGAACACATCAAGGATCTCATATCCCAGGTATTCATACTGTCTCGATAGGTCAACGTACATTGAACAATATCAAGCAAATACTGTCTCTTCCATCAACAATGCCTCTCACACAGCTCGGGAGTCTACACATACTGGTCTCTCCACTTAGAATCAATGTTGATCCATATCCACATCTAATTCTTCAAAAGTTGATGAATTGAAGATTGAGTTGGTTGATGTCTCAGCTAAGATATTCATTTAATGATGATTCTAAGCATGAAGGGGATCCTTTGGGTCTGAACAATCTTGATGCTCAATGCTGCAAAATGCCATAGGATTAACTTCAGCCACTGAACAGTTTTCAATCTCCTTTCTTCACAAGATATCAATGACCTTTTGTTTAAAAAATAAGGTCCAGCGTTGCTACTGAATAACTCAGAATGTATTCGTTACACAGGAGGGTCGAATAGGTCTACGAATTTCTGCAGTACTCAATTGATTGACTCAACGATAAAACAATTCAAACCCTCAACAAAAGTATTCAGATAATGACTGTTAAAAACTGCGTAAACAAAACACAAGAGTTCCTTGATGTGACAGTGGATCCAGCCTCAAGAGATGCCACAAATTACTGGAGATAGGCCTGAGAATTGGTTGCAAAATATTAGCAATGAGCCTTTGCTTTATTCTTTAAGGGCCAAAACAATAGTTCTCTAGAACTGATCAAGGAGGCTGAAATACTTCAAATAAAGGCTATGAAGATTGAAATATTCTTAGAAACGTCCTGCCATAGTCTTGCCCCTTTCATTTATGGAATCAACCTTCTAACTTGAATATTCTTAGATTGTAAAAGCCTTAAGGCAGTCCTAGCTATAACCTGGTCTTGCACAGGGATGCCTAGAAAGATGAATAGAGATCTCAACCATCATCCTTGTTCTAAAATAAACTCTTGACAGATCCATACTTAGGAAACCAAGAGTAGGTTTGAGGTCTGTCCTTTGGAGGACTGAAACACCTACATCAGAACTGCACACACTCCCACAAGAAATTACTTTATGACCGCAGGGAACTTGCCAAGTTACAGAATTATGCCTTAACAGATAACTGAGCTTCCTCCTTTGCTGGTACAGAACTCAGATCCCTCCAACAGTACCCAAAGTTAAAGAACAATCCAACAACAACTTCTTGTTTAGAGAGATATGCAGACACCAGCCAGCAAGGATTAATACCCAGCAAAGATCCCTCACTCAAAAAATAAAGGAACCCAACCGTAGCCTTAAAAAAATTTAATTGACTTTTTGTCAATTTCTTCTGCAGGTACATAAATTTCATCCTTCACTCTGTTTCTAATTAATTTAAGCATTCTTTTGCTTCATGAAGCCTTACCTTCAGATTTGCAGGGGAAGAAATCCTGGAGACTTGTCAACAACCTTCTTTTAGTGATTGCTTTCTCGCTTGGGCTTGTCCTTACCTGAGCTCTGATACCATGTTAATTTTAGGTTAACATGTTCTTTGCTTAGGATAGTTACTTCAATTTTCCATATCAACCCTATTATCAATTCATTTCTTTTCATTAGCAATCACACCAATCATTATCACATTGACAGTAATTGAAGAAAGAACATAAACGAATAATGCAAAGGACAAGCCAAGACAAGAGGACACATGAATATGGCTCAAGCCAGGGAAAAACCCCAAGATGGGGAAAACCCTTGATCAATTCTTCTTATTATTATTATTAAGTGTTCAGCAGAGAGATAGAGAGAAAGTAAAATAATTCAAGGTTAAGCTTGACTAGCAGAATAGGAGACTGTCACTGCCCTCAATAATATATGCAATTCTGGAGCTGATGTCATACTGTAGAAGAAGCTGACTGGTTAGGGCTAATACCTGTCTATCAAGGAACTGATTTAATCAGGTCAACCATTCTTCTATTACTCAAGATTGTGTGAGAATATCATATATTATGTTTATAATAGCTGGAGTTCTGTTGCTTGTTGGTCCTGGTTAGGGCATGAAGCACAATGTTACAGCCTTTAGCAATACACTTCAAACAGCCTACTACAACTGTTACCTCCATTCATGTTGATTTGTTCTCCTTCAGCTTCTAATCTGAGCTTGATCCAGACCCTGAATAAATATCCATGCCAATAAAAATAGGTCTGCAGTCTGCCAGGGCAGTAGATTGCCTTCTCGGCCTACTGTTAAGCAGGATAAGGTATGCAGCCTACTTGAGAGGGACTTCTTGTAGATGCAGCTTTCTTGGGAGAGAGTTTTCAGTGTTCACACCATAAAATCAACCCTAAACACTCTAGCTCTTTCATTATGTGTGCGGTCATCTTCACGAATAACTCAGACCTGTAATATGAGATAGAAAAGCCCAGAATAGTCTTCAAACAAGCCCAAAATTTCCTTTAACAGGCTTGGCCTTCTGCCAGAGGAACTCAGTCCATCAAGTAGCCCAATCAAGACATCAATCATGTCCTTCCTCCTTTGCTGGAGCTATCTTCCTTCTGTGGCCATTTCAGAGAGAGAAAGATGTGTGATAAGATGTGTGTAATGATGATGGAGGGGACTTCCTTTTATAGGATTTGGAGAGGGGTTCAATTTGATTATTTTACCCCAAACCGACCTTGACAATTTGCACATGCGTGGGCTTAATTTCAAAAACATATTTTTCCATGTTCAAATTTGATGGTCTTTAGGTTGATTTTGGTCCTCTCAAAAAAAGGAATTGAATGCCACAATTATGTTTTTCCAAGGAGCTGTCCAAAGAGGAATTTGGCCATAGTTGCCAATTTTAACAATGAAATAAAGTTGGAGAACTAGCATCCCTTTATAACATGTACAAAGGCATAGGAGTGCGTAGAACCTCAGAATATCTAGAAGTGCAAATGATTTATGAGCAACTACTTAGGACATTGGTGGAATGTTTATGTGTGAGGTCATCTTCTCATGCAAAAGAAGTTGCAAAGTCCTGGCTTAATGTTTTAAAAATCAGCTAAGGATTTAAATAAAATGAAAGCACTTCCAGCTCCTGGCTAGGGATGATGCAAACAATGAACATGAGGAAACATAGAAGTGAACACAACAGCAAGAGGGGGAAAATTTTCCCCTTAAAATTACCAGTCTACTATCTCATTTGTACCATAATACATATAGTTTGGTTTTCTCAACTGATTAAAGTACTCCTAATGAGAGTAAAGGATTTTAACACCAAGACAGGGGATGTTGCTTATACAATGGGAATAATTAAATTGTTTCTTGAGTGTGTAGAGCTGTTGTATAGATTAAAAATTGGGTAAGTGAGGCTCAAGGATGATATACAAAATACCCATGGCTATCCTTTTCTCATTTAGTTTGGGTTTACACTATAAGTATATAGCTCTCAGCAAATCAGATTGAACAATTAATCTTATTTGATTCATGCAGTCACAAAAAAATACATCATCATTTAGTTCTAATGTTTTATGTGATATGACAAGGAATCAATATGGTACTAGGTAGGGTGAATCACATCCAAACCTTTCACCATCATTATCTTGATTGCTTGATGTCCTTGTAAAGTTAGCGCTTATAGCTTCATAAAAAAAATTGTCTTCAATTTTCAATGAACAAAACAAATAAAGTGAGTTTCAATATCTCTGTTGTTAGTATACAGTACCAATATGAGAGTGGATAGAAACAAACACAAAATGAAGAGGTACCGTTTGTTGGAATCTTTCCTTTAAGGAATGCATTTGTTCATGTTCTCAAAGGAATCTTTCCTTTAAGGAATGCCTTGTTGAGAGTGAATGAGGCAACAAGCAACATCTTAAAGGAAATTCTTGCATCCCAAATTTTTTGCATCCTTTTGTGCTATTTATTTTTGTCATTATTGAGTGATTGATATTTTAGACTTTATCAAAGGAGAGGAAGAAATTCCTATTGCTCCATGTAAATTCGTACGAAAAACAAAGGGTAAACCAAAAGAAAGATCTACCGCTGCATTGCAATATGATATGTGAGTATTTAAAATATATATTGTTTAGATATTTTGAAACCACGGTTATCTTTCTTTGTATGTACTAACAATTAAAATTTTTGGTTTAGTTATCATTGTTCATTTGGCCCAGAGGACAAAAGAGGAAATATTTCAGCTAAACGAAGGACATCATTTGTGCAGAAGAGGGGTTGCCAATGCCACTTTATTGTGAAAGTTATGCATGAAATTCCTGATAGAGCAATATTGACTTTCAATATATATGAACATGAAGATGGGGAAGGTTGGGCTTGTCATGGTCAAGGTGACACTTCAGGTGAGACCGAGGCCTTGCTTAGGCCAAAGCTTTCGAGGGACATTGTTGGATATGTAGAGAGTTGTTTCTTTTTGGGAGTGCCTATTGATGTAGTGTATAGAACACACATTAAGAGACATGTTGACATCGATGTGGCAGCTCGAGATAGAGATTTCTTCTTATGCAGGAAAGATATTGTAAACATTTATAATAGGTTGGCGAAGGGAAATTACCAACTTCACAAAAAGGATGAAATGAGTGTAAACCTTTGGTATCAAAAGCATCGGGAAGATTTTTTCTTTTACCAAAAGCCCAATGGTGTGGAGGTCCCTTTTATAATAGGGATTCAAACAAAGTGGATGTTGGAGACAATGGTCAAGCTATCGCACAATAGCTTAATAGCCATGGATTCAACATTTAACACAAACAAATATGGGGTAAGTCATATGCCAATGATTTATTGAATATATTTATTTAAGTTGTATCCATTGTAAATGATTAATAACTTGTATTTGAATTTATGTAATGTTGAAAATGACAATATCAATTGTATACACTCGTGGCATTTGATGAACAACAAAGCGGGGTGCCTGTTGCATGGGTCGTGGCATCACGAAACACATCAGATGATATTGCAATATGGCTGGGGCAGCTCATGCGCAAGTGTTTCCAAACCCGTCCTGATTGGAAAGTCAATGCTTTCATGGTTGATGATGCACTGGCTGAAATCAGTGCCTTGAGGTAACTTAACATTGTCATGATATAACCAAACCTGCATTTTTTCTAAAAATACCACACTAAAATGCATTGAATATGGCAGGAGGATCACAGGTTGTGATGTGATCTTATGCGTTTAGCATGTACGGAGGGCTTGGTTGAAGAATGTCAATCGGTTGGCCACTAGTTCCATAAAAGCCAAAGAGATGTTCAGTGAGTTAGGTTTCATCATGAAACACACTCTCAATTATGAAGTGGAAGATGCAATCAATCAATTTTTTTATCAGGTTTGCAGATGAAGAGAAGTTCTTAGACTATTTCAACAAGAATTGGGTCACTGGAGATAAGATTCGTATGTAAACATTTTTTTCATACTATATGCATTTTTTCATTTTATAAAGGTGATATAGTGAGACTGACATCGTTCTATTTGCAATTAGGTATGTGGGTGAAAGGTTGTCGGGAGTTTCCTCATGCAAATCAGGAGACCAATAATGCTGTTGAGTCATATCATTGTTATCTAAAAACAACATTTCTATCTGACAGAAGGAAAAAATGTGCCCGGAGGATGGATTGGTTATTGCATATGCTACTAACAACAGTTGAACCTTGTTATCGGTTCAAGGAAATATTAAAAGAAGAAGGATTTATAAACAACTAGAAGAGAGAAAAGCAGTTAGAATCATCAGTGGAACGAGCAAGGAAAATTATGGATACTGATTATTGTCCTCATGAGAACATAACCCGTGCTTATTGGGTGAGAAGTCAGACAGATCGAGATAAAAAATACATTGTCACCTGGTATCGTAAGGATTTTATAACGTGTGAATGTCCATGGTCTATCCGTGGAAACATTTGCAAGCATGCCATAAAAGTTAATTGGTTGTATTTCCAATCAGATAATTCAAATCCATTGATTCATTAGCATGCAGAGGATAACATATTCAATGACCCACCTGAGATCAATATAGAGCCTCAAAACCATGATGAAGATGTCGATGCTACTCTTATGGCCACAAATGTTGTTCATGAAGATGCCGAGGCACTTCATTTGGCAAGGGAGGAGTTGTTTAGCTATACACATCTCATTTTAGATAATCCTCCTACTACTTTGGCAAAGACAATCCACTTGACTGATATGCTTAAAAAAATGTTGGATGAATTCAATAATTTGCACGTTACTGATTTTGACTTCACACTTGGATTGGAATCTCTTGATCCATCTTTGAAGAGGAAGAAGAGTTTCCTTAGCCCCATAAAGCAAAGAAGAAGCAGCAGAAAAAACAATGGTTTGGAAATTGATTTAAATGTTTATCCATCAGAATATGAGCCATTTGCGTTTCGATACCTCAATAAGCGAGGACGTCATCGATCAAATAATGTCGTCTCTATGGTTCCCGGTTAGTTTCATGTGTTGAATAGAGTCATGATTTTAGATTTAAGTATTTACTCATCACTATTCTTTAACATGTGGTATGTTTATTTTTATAGCAATGCAACAATCCCCAACCATGGAAATAACCCAAGATCAAAGGGAGATGCAAGACCATCCAACCTTACTTGCCATGCCAGGTACATTTGACACTCTTTCATTGTGTGTGTACATATACCTTGATGCTCTAGAAAATTTCTTTACGATAACGTTTGACATTTTTCTAGGTAACTATAGAATAAATGGAGAAGCATCATCTTCTACCATGACTGATCATCTACAGAAGGACTTGAACTCTAGTGGGAATCAATGAGGTATGCACAAAGAATAGATAAGCTAGGTTATTATGGCGTCATCAGATGGCCCTTTATCATATGATAAGTATATTTATGTTTTCCCATTGTTATGTTGTTGTAAAAATACCTTTTTCATAATTTGTTCATGGACACAAATCAAACCCCTTATTTGGAATTTTGAAGCCTGATTTGGTAAATTTGAAGAAAATTACAAACTTGCCCATGCCCAGGTCTGATACCACTTGAAAGCTTGGTATTGCATATTCAAGTTTCAATGTTTGATACATTGGATGCTTGTGTGAATTTATTATCTTTCCATCATGGATCTTCATATCATATCTTTGTTTAGATGGACATAATGAATCACTTCAAGAGGCCATAGTTTCTTTTTTCTCCTTGCAAACAAATAAGCCCTTACATCCATACCAACCAATACATTATGCATCCTACCCATACTCTATAACCTTCAATGCTTACATAAATACAAGTTTGTAGTTTTATAAAGTACACAAATAAAAAATATGTCCATACCAACCAACACATTTGTCTCCTTTACATAAGAAATCATGGTGCTTTCCATGCTTTTGATGCCTCCCTCATGTCATTTGTGTTGTACATGACCCTCCTCTTGTCAATTAATGACCTGAACCACTAACTTGACACTGCTTCATTGTGCACTATGACATTTTTATCTAACTTCTTCGGAAAATGAGGAACTGATGTGAGTGTCCACGTTTGTGGAGCCCAATATTAGTATCTTCTGGGAAGGGCTTTAATTATCATTGACTGCTGGGGTGGACTTCTGTCTTTTGGCTTCTCTAGTTTCTATCTGTGCAGGCAATACTGTTTCTGAGTTTATAAACTGAAAGACTGTTTTAAGTGTGGTAGCTTTAATTTCTCTTCTTTTACACTTTTCATTTAATTCACAATAACAAAATTAGCAGGAGAATCTGGTACACAAATCACTTACTTTTATGCATTTAATTCATTTAATGCATGCTCTATCCAATGTCGAATAGGGTTGATATAATCAACACCTCCAATATATGAATTACCTACTCATTACCATGTATTACTTGATGAGAATAGTTTTACTGTGGATGATCTTTAGATTTTGGTCCATGCATTATCTTATGTGTAAGAAACAATGCTTGATGGTTTTATTTTGATGTTACAACCCAATTCTATTGAGGTTTTGACTCTAACTGTGTATTTGTTTGGTTGTAGGTATCAAAGGAGTACAACGGCAATATCTTCAGGTAGGGTGTTAATCTTTAAAGGACTGTAATTTGTTTCTCCTTTACAATGGAAATGCCAGTAGTTAATTTATATCTGGTCTGATTATTATGTGTTTGATGATGTGCAGTTGCCCCAATAAATTATGCACATCTAGCTGCAACCCAGATGCAACATTTCTTGAAGGTAGATGAGCTTACTGAAACAACTTCCCGATCAGGAAGAGCTGAAGGGTCAACTGCATCTGGAGGAGCACATGTCCCTGATCTCCCTGCTCTGCACCAAAAATTTTGCCACACAATGTTCTACTGCTGAATCTTACAGAATTTTTTCTTCCCTCCATTCATGCATTTAATTCATTTAAACAACAATACTCTGATGAAATTGTCAGCAGAACTAAAATATAATTGTATCTATGTATGCTTTTATAATCCAGTCTCTTCAACCGTCCCAAAACCTTGGGATGTGAAATCTGATTTTATAGTGCACATCACTAATGATACATGAACAATAAATTTTGATGTATGTAAGGTGAATCTTACTGGATTGATCAATTGTTGAGTGACAATTCTTGGATGATGATTTGTTATTTTTCAAGAAGTTCCATAAATAATGCAAGAAAAATGTGCATGTCCACATGTTTGTCTTTAAATTACTTTCAACAATGTTCATAATTGAAATGTGATGGTGATAATAAAATTGTTGTTGTTGTTTATGTTCATTTTATAGATGATGGATTAAAGGTACCTCTTTCCACAGCTGTGAATATATGTAAAAGTCGTTACATGCTTCTCAAAGGCTAGCGGCGTTCACTTCATGATCTGATAATCCATGAAGTGTTTCCATTGTTGGTCTTGTTATCCTACTCTATCCACTTATTGTGATTGGGAGTACCCCTTTAGAAATTTTCATGAGCACTTTTTTTGGATTGTATGGTGCAACCATTGTCTATCAGGATACCTCTTTTCGGGAAGGGTTGTCATGATCGCAGATTTTGGGATCAGTTTGAATCAGCCTTCTAGTAATAGGTTTGGGAGATCATCTCCTTGTTTACTTCCTTCACCTGATCATGTATTGAACATGTTGGATAAAGCAAGTATAGATGGAGGCTTATCTTCTACATTTGTTTCAAGCGTGAACTCTGTACGTAGTGAGGAACCTGCAAAATTACAATAGGACAATGGACTAGGGCACGCTAATTATAAGCATTCTGATGTAGGCCTTGCTGGTAAAGGGATTGTCGATGGCTATGGAGGTTCTGGTGTGATAAGTGCAGGGAAGTCTCCCAAGATTAGCACGGAATGTGTAAAATAGGATGTGTTGAAGCCTGATAGTCCTTTTTCTAGCCATCATTATCTTCCATATTCACCCAAAAGAGGATATTTTTAATACAAAAGCTCCAGCACATCAACAAATTCCAAGTAATGAAGTATTAAGGAATGTGCTGGACAGTTCCATGTCTAGTCCTTCAAGAAGTCCAATGAGGATTTATGGTTCTGAGCAATCTCCCAACAATATTTTCTGAGTGGCTAAATCCTTTCCTGAGAACAAAGGTAGCTCAGAATGTTCTCCAAATCCTAGTCCAAGAATGACAAGTGGTCCAAGCGCAAGAGTTCAAAGTTGGGTTGTCAAACTTTTTCATCATCGTGCTAGTGGGACATCTCTTAGAACTTCCACTAGATGGCCAGAAGAGATGGAACATTCCTGCACTCACTGCCATTGGAATCCTCAAGGTATTAGAGAAGGTCTTATTTAATTATGGTGTTCAGGCATACCTGGAAAACCCGGAAGCTATTCCATAGATAAAGAAGGAGGGAAATGGTAGTTGTTCAAGGACCAAGCATTTGATGTTCAAATAGTTTCCATTCACACAGAGACAATGGAAGAAAATCAATGGTGTAAGATGAAATTTTGTGAGGTAGAGGCTCAATTATTTTTGTTTTTTAAAGAGAGAATGGAAAAGAAATGTTTAAAAGGTACCCACGTATTGGTGATTATGTTGAAGTTCTTATTAGAAATTCAAGTCGAGCAGACAATTGGTTTGACAAATTTAACCAATTTCTATCACAGGAGTAGAGAAGATGAAAACTTTATGATTTTCAGTTTTTCTAAATGCCCAAAATGATCAGTCTATTATACAACATTTGGATGATGATTTGTTATTTTTCAAGAAGTGCCATGAATAATGCAAGAAAAATGTGCATGTCCACATGTTTGTCTTTAAATTACTTTCAAAAATGTTCATAATTGAGATGAATCCTTTCATTTGGACTGAATTTCTTTTTCTTTTGGATTTCATTTCATGGGAAAAAAGGTTGACATATTACGTATTTTTTCCTAAACTTCTCAACGTGATTAAAAAGTGTTTATAATAAAACCTTGAATTAGATTAGAGTGTTTAAATAGTACACTAAGTAAATTAAGTATTGAATCATCCAAATCTTAAACTGCAAGATTCTTGTTAGATTTATGGCAATCAAGAGGGTACTTCTTTTATGAGATTAGCTTATTGTGTCCAAGAGGGTTCATTCTGCTACAATATTAGCTCACTTTGTCTTTGGAAAATTTTCAGAACCTATTTGTTGAACATTCAGTCCTAAGGTTGAATCTGAAATATAAATTACAGTGGTATATTTTACTTCTGTCCAACCAAATATACAATGTAGTCCAATAAAATACACTGATCAATTGTACTTCCAAGCTAAATATTTTCTCAACATGAATCCTAGGATTCAATATATTTTAATATTATTTAATTGTTAGAATTTTATTTCAGCTATAAAACCGCCCAATTATCTTTTATGTTTGTTAAATCAGCTAACTGTTCATGATAGATTTGGATACGAGACAACCCTATAAACTACTCATTTAAAATGATGACATTATACGCTGCAAGTATACAAAAATTGGATGGTCAAACACCCTCACATATACATAAGAATGAAGTTACAAGTACACACTGGTAATGTATTACAAGTTGATACATGATACTCTGAGCTTTTCACATGCTAGGACTCTCCAATGTTTTCCAAACCCTAGGTAGGGTGGCAACTATCAATAAAAAACCCTAACCAGTAATACAAAGTTCTACAAGGCATTCCACCAAGATGTCCAAACACCCGAAAGACTCCACAACAAGCTAGCATGAACACTAACAAGTCCATCCCTAATATTTCACCAAGCTTGCCAAATACAATATCTTTAAGCAAAGTGCTCCAAGTGTCCTCTAGGTTTCAACCGATGGTAGGCGTCACACCATGCATAAAGCACCCTCAAACACGATGCAAACATTTTCAGAAAAAAAAAACCAAGAACTCTACCACTGACCAACACCATTGATTACTGCGTTAACTTGACAGCACCAAATAAGTTTGAACTAATGATAATTTTTCCTTGGATTGAAATGTTGCTTACAATAGTTATCTGCTAAGAAACTTCAGTACCTCTTTCTTCTTCAGATAACTATCACTTTTTTTTAATAGTTCTACATGTTACATCAAGCCTATTTTAACGAATCAGCTAATATTTATTGACAGAAGTTGCCAAATTCTAACCAAATACCATCGGAAAAGGAAAAATACCGAAGCATTGCTAATTATCCTATTTTAACAATTTCTTTCTTAACCAAACTTGACCTGGGAAAATATGCCTAAATGTAAGAGTTAACTATGACTTTTAAAAAACAAATGGTATAACTGAACATTTACTGAGAAGAAATAACAGAGAGCTTATCACCTAACGATACAAATTGCTTCTCTCCAAAACCCTAGGAGGAAACAAACACATTTAAATTAAAAAATAAAATTTCAAAGAGTACTTCCCATACCGTCATGAAACCTACCTCTTTCTTCTTCAGATAACTATCACACTTTTTTTAAGAGTTTCACATGTTACATCAAATCCATTTTAAGGAATCTACTAAGAAACTTCAATACTTCTTTCTTCTTCAGATAACTGTCACTTGTTTGATACATCCCTATCCTTTTCTTATTACACCATTCAAAAAATGAGATTCTCAACAGAATAGCTCATCACACATGTTATCTGTTTATTGATAGATTCTTTAAATACAAGAAACCTGTCATCACTGATCAACAACCAATGAACAAATCACATAGCATATCAATATCTCTCCAGAAACAAAGATCTGAGAAGGTGTTTGAAAGGATCAGACAACATCATAATGTATTGATGATAATCACAAAATCATGAACCAGACTTTCATCAAAATACATTTGTCCATGTACATGGAATATATTACATTTGTCCATAAATTTGTCTCCTATACAAAAATTGTAATCATTGCGTGTTGGGGAAAAATAAAACATTAATAGGTTCTTCTTTAGTGAAAGAACCATGCTATGATAGACCCCAGAAAAATGATAACGACAACCCATTCACACAATGGGGATTTATATTGATGGTGATCAATGATTTTTGTTGCAGTGGATGGTGATCCTATGTTATATTTGGCATCTACATATGTGCTTAAAAATGCTCTGGACATTATATCAGTGGACATCTTTTCAGTATCTATAGAGTGATTGATGGTAAAATGTTGAAATTAACAACTCCAATTTATTGCTTCCTTATAAAGAGGTTTTAAATTGTCCTTCCGAACCCGATAGATGCCTTTCATCTGATTACATATCAACTCCGAGTTGGTGAAGACTTCAATATCATTGACCTCATGTTGTTTTGCCTCTTTTAATCCTTCAACAAGGGCAATGTAATATGCCTCATTGTTTGTCGTCATTCTAAGCACTTCTCTATTTCGATGAATTAAATGATTTGTTGCCATATTCTAAAGGACAAATTTAATAACTGCTCGACCTGGATTTGGAAAGCAAGACACTTCAATGCATAAATGCCACTTTTGCACCATTTTTTACACTTCAAATACCTGAAAAACAAATAACAATAAATTCATGTTAAATAAGTAGACAATTATCTATTTCCTAATACTCAACATGTTTTTCAATCATATATAATTAAAAAAGGCAGATAACTTGTGTTCATTTACACTGCAACACTTTTCTGTATTTATATGTTGCACAAGTTTTTGGAGTGCAGACTCGTGAGATGGGGGTACAGGTGTCTGGGATGGGTAGAGTTCACCCCCAAATTTCTCGGGGAATGGTGGATTGGGTATAGAAATCTTAATGTTTATATTAATTCAAAAAAGCTAAAAAATAATAAATATGTAGAATTCCCAAAGACATGAATGATGTCATAGAAACAATTTGCTGCATAAATATCAACTTTTAGAAATGTGCAAGCACCAAGTACATAGTTGTCCAAGGAACCGTGTTAAATTTCGATGAGACTCTGCAACTACTTAGATGAATATCTGAGAATTGAAACCTAGTTTACTTTCACCAAGATACATTGTCACTTAACAATTCATATGCAGTGGAATACAAAAAAAAAAACACATAGATAAGACGCAAGCCTACCCCCGGTTACTCTTTGAGGCCTGCCATTATGTTTTAGCTCAACCGCCCTGGGACTAGTGGTTGCAGTATTCTTTTTGATGCTATTTTTCAATTGCCAATATTTCAATGACTTTGATAATGATACTGTAAAGTAAAGCTAAATTTTTCTTATCACTTATCACTGTTATATCAAGAGAACCAATGGTTAATGATAAAGTGAACTTACCGAAATTTTCATCATGATTCTAGATTATCTATCCCCTGTTAGTGAACGGGCATGGATGGATTCATTGTTTTCTTGAAAGAGTAGTCTACCAACATTGTCACCCTGCCACTCCATTCTGTGTTTTTGTCTTGTGATAGAAATGTCGAAAGTGGGTGACTCTACCTTGCGACAACTCCTCTTGAAATCCACCAATACTTTATGCACAAACCACAGTACCCTTGAAGCACTATGTTCCTAAGAATATAAATATTAATCTTCAGCCTCATTATAACAGAATATCTTCATAATATATTCAATTATAAACAGAGGATTGACAATCCCTTTTGCTGTTGGGCACCTATAAGTCATAGAAGATGAATCATTTTATAGGGAAGCCGCCCTAGTGGTGGTCGTAGATCATATTGAAGAGTGGGAAGATAGAATGAGGTGACAGTGGTTTGTCTTCTGAGTTCTGCATATTTTTCATCGAGTGAAGACCTTACACGTTTTAGGGACAAATCGTGCCATAACAAAAAGCTAGAACTATTTCTTCACCCTTGAGACCATTGTCAAAACTAGGATCACTCCCTCAAAAGATATTAGAATGCAACTGATTATTATTTTCCTAATCCTTCCCAAAACTAGGATCACTGTTATATCACTGTTATGTCATAGAAACAATTTGCTGCAATGATGAAATTGTGGTTGCACGTGATATCAAAGGCATATGTTACTATGACAGGGAGCATCAGATATCTGCAATAGCCAAATAACAATCAAATAATATAATTTCAATGCAAATAGGGTAATGGAACCATTTAATTATCAGAACTAGGTTCTATTTTCTTAAAATGATGAAGATTCCCCACTTCAGATTAAGAAAGATTTTGTTTTACAGAGTGGTGGGATGTATTGGGTTATACAACCAATTCAAATTTAAACTTTACTATATGTAGCTATTGTTTTATCTCTGGAAATGCAAGATGATTATACAAACGGTTCAAGTTCATAATTATATAGATAGATACAACAAGCATTGACACCCCTGATATTGGTACATAAGGAAAACCTATATTGAATGGAGCAATAGAAAAACTATATACTGTCATTCAAGGTCATGCACCTCATGCGTCTTTGATATGTAAGGTGGACACTTGATAACAATTAAGATCTGTAAGAAGTGTTACTGGTTTATAATGGTTTTTTCCAACTGTATCTTTTTCTCATATTTTTCTTATCTGTGTCTTTTTGTTATGCGTAAATACTAAATATAAGGCTGCACCAGTGCCTACCAAACCCAGCATCAAAAAACTCTTGTATCCACATTTGCAATTACACCTACCCTTGCATTTGCACCTTCAGACCTCGATAATTATGTTTGTATGTGGGACATTGATTTCCAGATATGGAAGGTTGACTTGCAGTTAGAATTGTATATTGTAACGGACTCCATCATAATATTTTGAGATGAAGGTGATTAGAGAGTTATTGTGTTGTTAGGGTGATAGTGGCACAACTGATCAAAGGCTGTGCGAAGCACTGCAAAATGCAATGTGATGTCTGCAAGGTAAGTCGTTGTCAGTTTTTCAGCTTGAAAGAGATGACTCAAATATGCCCATTTGCTTTCATTCACTGTCGAGATAATGAAATGTTCAAAAGATGGATCAACAGGTGAATGGATTAGGGTGTGGTTTACTGATGACTGCAACTAATCATGGTCAGTGTCTTGTTCCCATGAAATTTTTGAGAATCAGTGTAGTGTTCATGATATGCTACATAAATACTAGAGTTGGACAGTTTGTACAGATGTAGCTAAGCACTTAAAATTGTGAGCGCTAACTCAGAAAAATTCAGAGGTTGATATAAAGTATTCCCGACCCTATTTCTTCTAAACAAATCTGATGCAATTAAAGATAGGCTGAATTGTATGTTCTGCAAGTTCTAAAGAAGAGAGATCATCCATGCCAATGAATGTAGAGGAAAGGTGTGGTGAACCCATCCACCTTCCTGAGGTAGCAAGGCATAATCACCTTCTCGGATAATATATGCTTGATGCAGAGATCAAGCCCTTATATTCTTTGGGACACAATGCTTTGATCAATGGCTCTGGCTGAGGTCTGATTCACGCATTTGCCTCAGACACTAGCAATTGCTGGCCTCAAGCTTTTGGAAGCTCTTTAGCCAGTCTGATATGT
>APFE030005791.1:0-11581 GCA_000404065.3 Pinus taeda
TAATTCAGCAGAGAGAAATAGTACAATAAATCTGATTCATATCAGCAGTAGCAAACCCTAGATCAGCAGCATCAGCATTAGCGGCTTCATTATCAAATTAGGGCAAACAATATCTCACAAACCGACCATCAGATTGACTTCATTCCACCACCAAAAGTTGCAGCTTCTAGAGGAGGTTCAGATGAACCTACAGTGTAGTTTATATGAGGAGATCTTCTAGGCCACACAATTCAATCTTTACTTCTGCAGTTGCAACTTCAGTTTCAGCAGTTTCTAGCTTCAAACTAGGGCAATCGACATCTTGCAAATCGTTCGTCGGATTGACTTCATTCCACCACCAAAATTTGCGGATATTAGAGGAGGTTCATATGAACCTATAGTGCAGTTCAAATGAGGATATCTTCTAGGCCACGCAAGTCAATATTTACTTCTGCAGTTGCAACTTCAGTTTCAGTAGTTTCTGGCTTCAAACTAGGGCAGTCGATATCTTGCAAATCGTTCGTCGGATTGACTTCATTCTACCACCAAAAGTTGTGGCTTTCAGAGGAGGTTCAGATGAACCTACAACATTGTTCCAAAGAGGAGATCTTCTATGCCATGCAGGTCAATATTTGGATCTGTAGTTGCAGCTTCAGGTTCAACAGCTTTCAGCTTCACATGTGTGAGAGAGAAACCCATTTCTGCGCGCTAGAGAAGAGACTCATTTCTGCGTAGTAGAGAGAGAGAGATATGTGATGAGAAGAGTGAGTGAAAATGAGGAAAATTCCTCTTATATTTATACACAACATTGGTTTTTGAATAGATGCGACTGTTGGGCTTCTGAGCCTACATGAGTTGTAGGTCGGCTTGATAATAATTCCATAATCAAAATAAATTCATATCTCCATGAATACTTATCGGAATCGGATGATCTTTGTATCAATCCTACACCTCTCGACGAGAGGAATCTAATAAAAATATTATCAGCGATGAATAAGATGACCCACATGAAGTTTGGCCCTAGTTACCAATTTTAACAACTTCCCGTCTTGGTCACCCTCCTGATCTGTTCCTCCCAATCTGGAAGGGTCGCCCTACCCAGTATGCTCTGGACAAACACCTCCCAGTCTTCCGAGACTGCATTCAGGGTTTTTCTCACCATCAACTCTGGATCTAGTGTGGCCCCTATGGAAGTCAACTGATCTTGGATCTCCTTCAATCGACCGAGGAAGGTGTCGATCTGTTGTCCCTTCTGCATCTGGTATGATCGCAACTGATTTTCTAGGAGCATCTTCCTCTACACAGAAGTATGCTAATACAACTTGGTCAGGGCCTCCCACATCTCCCGTGTCGTATTCTTCTCGGCGATATGTGGTACTATATGATCCTTGACCCCATCAAGAATGATACTCTTGGCCCTTGCCATTGCTTCCTCATACTTGTCATTGTCAGCTGGGTCAAATGGGACCGCTATCGTCTTCAAGGCGAAGTGCTTGACACGATTTCTATCAAGTACGGATAAGATTTTGGCCTTCCAGACTACGAAGTTTGAGGCTCCGTCCAGTCTGCCCTGGTCTCTTACTCCGTGTACTGTCGTTCTGCTGCTCTTCTACTTCCCTCCTAGAAGTTCTCGATGTGACTCCCTCTGAGCCTCAATTTCCCTCCAGGAAATCCTTCTGCCGATGTCGACATGTCCCCTACTCTAATCGTTTGTGCAACCGCACCACTGATCCAGATTTCTCAGCTAGAAACCCTCGATAGCAACTCCCTCCTCCTTGGTCTTGCCCTGTTAGGTATTATTTTGACAACAATACCCCACCAGCTCCACTCTGCAACTTATCCCCAGCGTCCTAAACCCTAGCAACCTGAAGGTGAGAGCTCCTAGGCTCTGGGCAGTCCCAGCACCGGAAAACTAGCTCCCTAAGCCAACTGCGTCAGCCCTCCTGGCCTCTACGTGAGCCTGTCTTTGCCTCCCTCAGCCTTTGCACAGCCTCTTCTTGGCCCGAACTTAATGGCGCAAGCACTGCGTCGCCCCTTCCTTGTTGTTTTGTTGCTAGGAACAGCTTTTTTCACACGGGACCACTGTTTTCTGCTACTGCTGCTCTGCTCGGTTGATGTCCTCAGTTCTCCTATGATCTGCAACCACCCTCTGATACCATGTTGAAGTTTCTAAGTCTAACAGTTAGAAACCCTCCATGTACTTTCTAATTTATTCCTTCTTACTTGTTACGATTAATTAACAAGTTATTTACCATGTAAATACTAAAAATAAACACAAGTACATGCTCAACATATTATAGATCATCAACTAAAGGAAATAGAAACAAGAAAACAAATGACACCATTATTTTTGGACTAATGTCCCCGGAAAAACCCAATGTGAGAAAATCAGTGCAACTATCTGAGGGTTTGATTTATTAAGCAGTTTCAGAATACAAAATGGGTGCCAAATCCGGCTCACCCAACAGAGAAAAATCTTGGCAATAAGACCTATTCTTCCGAGACAGATGCTCTTGCTGAAACCCCAGATAAACACTCCGAAAACTCCTCAGCTCCAATCTGCCCCAGGAAAAACCCCATCGTCAGCCTCTAGGGACTGTGTCAGCCTCTTCTTCCCTCTGCATCAGCGTTCCCGACAGTTCCAGCAATTCCGACTGTTCTCGACAATTCTGGCTTCTGCCCTCTGCGTCAGCTTTCCCGGTTGTTCCGGCAGTTCCGGCTTTTGCCCTCTGCGTCAGCGTTCCCGGCTGTTCTAGTAGTTCCCGACAGTTCCCACTGTTCCCGTCAATTCCGGCTTTTGTCCTTTGCATTAGCTTTCCCGGCTGCTGCGCTGATCCTCTCAGCACTATCTCTGCCTCGCTGCTTCTGTATTCACTGCCACCCAACTGCAACTCCAGATCACTCTCTCAACTTCTTAGCAAACCCAACCCCAGAAAGTGGAAATCTTGATCTCTTGGTGTGTTCTCCAAGTGACCCTCAAGCCTCCTCTTATATTTTTCTCATTGACAAATCAACAGCCGAGATTAAGTCCCTAATCAACTGCTAAAATTAGATTTGACTTGATCCACGACTTTTGGACCATTCTAACACCATTTTATATTAATTCACATTAATATTTTATTTTCCCTAAGTTTAGACTTAGTGACTTCATTAAAAATATTAATTATTTTAATATCTCCCAAATTGTTTAGAATCTGCCCAAACCCTTTCTAGGTATTGGAGATTTCATGTGCCTTAGCCTCTCCATCAATTTTCATGGCTAGAGCACATCCAATGCTACCCCAAATCGACATATCCAATTCAACTCTGACAGATGTCGTTATGAACAACAAGGGTTCAAGCATTTCTGGCATTGGACTTGGATGACGCCTCAGAAGTGAACACAAAGGGAAGTGTTTTAATATTTTCTCAGCAACTAAACTTGCAGCTAGCATAAATTCCTCAACCATTTGATTTGCCTCACGAATTTGATAAATACCAATATCAAGTGGATCATGTGTTTCAATATCTATGTCAAACTTAACCTCTTTCAATCCGTCTGGCCCTCATGGTCTTTGCTAATGAATTCATATTGCGCAGATCGATTGTTATTGGATCAGCCAACCGACTATCATCCATCTGTACTTGAGCCTCAATGTAAGACAATGTTGCACATGACTTGATAACACTTTTGGTAAATCTCACAGAAACAATATCTGTTGAAGGAGTCATTCCCCAAATAACTAAAAATGCCAATCTTTCAACATCTGAACAGAGGGAGCATATATCTTCAATAAGTGGTTTTGGAAGCATATCTATTCTCCGCTCAACCAAGTAAACATATGTACCTCGTTTCGAAGCTTCTTCATCAAGAGGTGTACCCGGGAGAACAAAATTTGTAACATCAGCATTGTGGACTCCAACTTCGAAATTTCCATTTGGGAGTCCTCGGCAACATAGCGCATCATCAATATCCTTGCAACCAGGTGGATCCACACTGAATACTCTCAATTGGCGTAGATCCTCTCAGTGAGGGTTACTCAAATCTTCGGGTTGTAATGTCCAGGGCAAGGGTGGCAAACAAGCTAGAACCTGTTCAGAAAATGCTTGTGTTGGTGTCATTCTCAATTAGCAAAACCTCAGTTTTTGTAGCACGATCACCTATTTCTCTTATCGTGCGCACATAGTAACCAGATGGATACCGTGATAACCGATCCCATGAATCAACAGCTACAATGATCCTCTTGTCAATGAGATTTCCAAGTTGGCGGGTTTGAATTCGGATTTTAGGTAATCTGTGATCAGTAGATACAAATAAAGCATTGACAACTCCACCACCACCTGCAGGCATAGGCATTGGCTCCAGAGACGCATAGTACGAATGCCAATTCTGCTTAATTATACCAATAACACGCCCAGTTGGATGGGCTGTAATATGACCTTCAACCCCCTTGGAATTCTACTCCAAAATGGCATCACGAGGAGCATCATCAGCACTTTTCGGAACTAAGTGGACCTCCTCGTCTTCATCTTCTTCATCTTCTACAGTTTTCATTGTTTTCCCTTCATCCCAGTGATCCTTAGGCAAGAGCTCCACGGCAACTACATCTCCATAAAAAGCTCAATCCATATTATCACGTCCATAAATTATGATCTCGTCACCAATACTTTCACTACTAACATAAGCCTCAAGTGGGTTGTAACGATTGACACAAAGTTTCCCCTTTCCATGTTTTTGTTCTAGTCCTTGCTTCCATGAAATTTGCATTCGTATAGGTGGTGGTAACCCTTCAATTATAGTTTATGTTTGTTCATCATCAAAATCAGTGATCTTGATTTCTTCATCTTCTACAACTGTATTTACATCCTCTTTTATAGAATCTACATGTTTAAGCGTTGTATTTTCAATAAGTTCATCCTCTTTGACATTAAGATCAGCTTCATTGGAATCATTATCTTGATCATTTTCTGCAACATCTTCATTTTCATTATTATCATCCTGGTCAAAATCTTCTTCTCCTACTTCACCTTGTTAAGTTTCCTCACTGTCGCTATCATCTTCCTTATTATTGATTTCTTTAAGACATGCTTTAACTTCTGCACATGATTTTTCTAATCGCTGAAATACTTCTTGAATTTTATTAAACTGCTCAATGCAATCAAGACGTGAACGTAATGGCACATTGTGCGATGAACAACATTCAAAGCCCTGCATGATTATATTGTGCGCCATGGCTCCAATACCACTAAAGTAACAAAACTGATAGCTTGTAGGCTTGAATGTAAAAATACACGAGATATTTGTAATAATAATTTATTATATATAAAAAAGTACAAGTGATGAATGTTACAATGAGGACCCGCATATATATATATATATCTAAGCAAGTGTCATTTCGTCACTGGACATGTCTTTTAGACATGCCTTTTCACTTAATGACTATTTAACATAACCAATATTTGATTATTTAATATTTACATTTATTTTATTTATTTTATTTATTTACTTGTAATGAATTATATTCATAACACAATTCTTCATTAGCTTAATAATTTGAACCTACTTGGGCTCTCATCCTGTGATAATGGCCCAACTAAGGAAATACATTTACAACATACCCTGAATCTAATCTAGTGGATCAAGCCCTAAATCTATCCTTGATCTACTTGGTTAATCTAGATCTTTGCGCCGAGAGGCGCTCTACAGGCCAGTATGGGGGTAGATCTCACATAAAAACGTAAACATTTACATGTAATGTTTAACATTTAACATTTTTAATCTAATGTTGGTCTTATTTAAAAAACAAACTAATTATTATTATGTATAAACACAATATAAATTTAAAATATGGAGAGGTTTACAAACACCCAAAAAAGAGGTAGGGTAAACAAATAAAAATATATATAAACCAGAGGTATTGTAAATAAATAAAACCTCGTTTTATACTTACTCCCGAGGTACGGTAAATAAATAAAACCTTTTTTTATATTTACTCCATAAATCTTTTTATATTTACAAAACTTCAAAAAAGAGATTTTATTTAGGTGAAGCCTACGAGTCAAATACCATGTGACAAATTATTATTAAAATTTACTACCATGGACCAAATACCATATTTATAAAAGAGGTATGGTAAATAAATAAATATAAAAGAGGTATAAAGAGGTATGGAAAATAAATAAATATAAAAGAGGTATAAATAGGTATGGTAAATAAATAAAAATATATCAAATAGGATTAGAAATCAACATCTAATTATATACCAAGCCTATGGGCCAAATACCATGGACCAAACTATTATTAATACCATGCAAAAAAACATTATTAAACCCTCGTATTAATATTAAAAGATTGATATACTTTATTATTAATCTATATTCTTTATATATCTATAATATTAAATTATAATAACTGATTTAATACAATATTAATTTGTTATATTACAATGTATATTAATATATCATGGTACATATATTAACTCTAGATATATATGGGAGGGTAGAACAAAGACATAGAGTGATAGAGGTGGAGAGATAGGGGGAGTGACAAAAGAGAGATTGTTGGGTTGTGTTATATTCTTTCCACGACTAGCCCACGTAGTTAACCGGGGGATTAGATGGGGGGTGGAGCGCCCCCTTCGTTGCATCGATTGCGTAGCGGGGGGGTCACAAGGGGTTTGAGGGATGTAGATAACCCCACTTTATGGGGTCCGGGGCAGTGCCCCGGAAAATTTTGGTTTTGGAACCTATATTAGGTTGGGTAGACCGACCTATGGTTTTGTACATGATTTTCGCACATGTTTTTGGACACAATGGTTTTCGGTCCATGGTTTTGGACGCGATGGTTTTCGGTCCATGGTATTGGATGCTTCGGCATGTATAAATATGCATTATAACATTGAAAGGAACATAATGAAAAATCAAGCTGGCAGTCCCGGTTTTGGGTTCCAGGGGAAATCTCTGTGTATATGTGTTTTATGTGTTATGCGCTCGCATTGTTTATTTTATGTGTTTTAGAATTCATATGCAGGTAATTTCTGTACGGAGTTAAAACCTACATTTGGTATCAGAGCTCTTTTGGCTTCAAGGGCACGCCATTGTCGCTGATGGGTTTCCCTCAGGTCTATGGTAGACCCTATTCAATGGAAGATTTGTGAGATCGATTCTGGTGGTGAAAGAAGATGGTGAGCAGTGGAATGATAGAGATCGAGAAATTTAATGGTCAAATTTTTGAATTGTGGAAACTCAAGATGGAGGACCTGTTGCTGGATAAAGATCAATGGATCGCAGTAGATCCGGGTACTAAACCAACGGGAGTGTCCGATGAAGAATGGAAGAAGTTGGATCGAAAGGCAAAGAGTACAATACGATTGTGTCTCAGATTCAATATTACTGAATGTATCAGGGGAAGCTACAGCAAAGACTTTGTGGGACAAGTTAGGGACTTTGTACCAATCTAAGTCTCTAGTGAATAAACTGTTCTTGCGGAAAAAGCTGTATAAGTACATCAGTTTGTTGTGTTCTCTACTAGATTCGTGGGATAGTCTGGTTATTGCAATAGGTAGCAATGCAACTGCCTTGCAATTTGATGAAATAGTGTCATCCTTGTTGACAGAGGAGATGAGACGGAAATATGGAGAGCCAGAATGGTGATGCTTTCTCTGTACGATGACAGTCCCAGAACAGAGACGAAAATAAGTCGTCAAGTGGGAGATCTAAATCTTCAGAAAACCTGTAAAGGTGGTGTGCTGGAAATGCGGAAAGGAAGGGCACTACAAAAGGGACTGTAAATCTAAAACTCCTAATAAAGGAAAGGGATCTGATGATGCTCCTTCTGCAGAGGCAAACACCACCTCAAATGAAGGTGGGGATGTGTACTTGGCTTCTTCAAGTACACATGTAGATCATGAGGCATGGTTGATTGACTCAGGTATATCCTTTCACTTCACTCCCCATAGAGAGTGGTTCTGCGAGTATGAGAAATACAATGGTGGTGATGTCTTCTTAGGGGATGATAGGAACGCTAGAATCGTTGGTTGTGGAAAAGTAAAGTTGAAGTTGCAAGGTGGAAGGGTTAGAACACTTCCGGGATTTCTACATATTCCTGCATTGGCCAAAAATCTGATTTTTGTAAGCAAGTTGGATGATGCAGGTGTAAAAACAATGTTCGAGAAGGATACCTGCAAAATGGTTCGGGAAGCACTGGTATTGATGCAGGGAGTTCGGATTGGAACTCTGTACAAGCTGCAAGGTAGCATTGTTATTGATGGGTGCAATAGTTCTGTGGTTCCTGAAAGTGGAGCAAAAAATCTAGTGGTCTCTGAAGAGAAGACCATGTTGTGGCATCAAAGGCTTGGACATATTGGAGAAAAGGACCTTTGAATACTTCATGGTAAAGATATGGTAGAAGATATGAGTAATAGCTCTCTGGATTTTGATTTCTGTGAAAATTGTGTATATGAGAAGCAAAATCGGGTGAGTTTCCCCTCTAGTGGTAAGAGGACGAAACAAATATTAGAGCTTGTGCATAGTGATGTGTTTGGACCTGTGAAAGTTCTATCACTGGGTAAGTCTGTGTACTATGTATCATTTATAGATGACTTCTCAAGGAATACATGGATATATTTCCTTAAGAAGAAAATCTGAAGTCTTTGACAGGTTTAAAGAATTTAAGGCTCTGGTGGAAAATCAGACAGAGAAGAAGATAAAGGTGCTGAGGACAGATAATGGTGGAGAATTCTGCAGCAAGGATTTTGAAGAATTCTGTAAGAAGTGTGGTATAGCACGGCAGAAGACTACTCCATATAAACCTCAGCAAAATGGAGTCGTAGAAAGAATGAACAAGACGTTGATGGAAAAGGAAGAAGCATCTCAGTGGTGTCAGGTTAGGAAGAATTCTGGTAAGAGGCGGTGGATGCTGCATGTTACTTGGTCAACAGGTCACCTTCATTAGCGTTGGAGGATAAGACTCCACAAAAAGTATGGACTGGTAAGAAACCCTCTCTTTCACATCTGAGGGTATTTGGATGTGATGCATATGTACATGTTCCAAAGGAGAAATGAACCAAGTTGGATAGTAAATCTGAAAAGTGCATCTTTATTGGGTATTAAGGATGGTTTAAAGGGTTATAAGCTTTGGAACCCAGTAACAAGGAAGGTTGTGTACAGTCGATATGTGGTGTTCAGAGAGGTGAAAGATGTTATTAAACATGAAGCCCAACCAAAGGAACTTGTGAAGATAGAGTTTGAACTAAAGGAGGAAGAATCAGACCCTGTAGCAGAGGAGGAATCAAAAGATGAAGAGCCACAAACTCTAGCTGTGAGAAGATCAGCTCGAGAAAGAAGGCAGCCAGAAAGGTATAGTCCATCTGCTTTCTGTTCAAACTTTGCTTTGTCTGTTACTGATGATAATCCTAGAACTGTGAAGGAAGCAGTGGATTCAGAGGATGGAAAACTCTGGAAAGAGGCCATGGTTGATGAAATGGCATCTTTGCACAAAAATGAGGTTTGGGATCTGGTGGAGTTGCCAGCTAGAAGGAACCCATTGGCAGCGAATGGGTGTTCTAGAAGAAGACAAATGCAGAAGGGAAGGTGGAGAAATACAAAGCTCGGTGGTAGCAAAAGGTTATTCCCAGGTGTCGGGAATTGATTTTGGTGATATTTTTTCTCCTGTTGCCAAGATAACTTCTATTAGATTACTTTTATCTGTTGCTGCTGCTTTTGATTTTGAGGTAGAATAGATTGATGTGAAGACAACATTTCTTCACGGGGATTTGGAAGAGGAAATCTACATTAAGCAACCTGAGGGCTTTGCGGTGAAGGGTAAGAAAGAACTGGTATGCAAGTTAAAGAAGTCTCTGTATGGGTTAAAACAGTCACCAAGGATGTGGTATCAGAAATTTGATACATTTATCCGGGGACTTGGCTTCACCAGAAGCAAAGCAGATCATTGTGTGTATTTTAAATTAATTGGTGGCCGTGTTATTTATCTGGTCTTGTATGTGGATGATATGTTGTTGGTTGGAAATGACAAAGAAATTATCCAGGATTTGAAGACCCAATTGTCCTCAAATTCGATATGAAAGATCTTGGTGCTGCAAATTATATTTTGGGCATGGAAATTAAAAGAGATCGGGTAAAGAGGAAGCTCTGGTTAAACCAGATGAGGTATGTCGAGACAATATTGCAGAGGTTTAATATGCAAGATAGTAAACCAATGAAGGTTCCTATTCATGTAGGAGTAAATTTATATGTTGAACAGTGTCCCAAGACACAAGTAGAGGAAGAGGACATCTTTCGTTTTCCATATGCAAGAGGAGTCAGTAGCTTGATGTATGCAATGGTCTGTAATAGACCAGCCATTACACATGTAGTGGCAGTATTGAACAGGTTTATGTCAAAACCAGGGAAGGAGCATTAGATAGCAGTGAAGTGGGTTTTCAAGTATTTGTATGGGACTAGTGATTATGGTTTGTGCTACCAAGGAAGACTAGGATTGGACATAGTGTTGGATATTCATGGCTTTGTTGATGTAGACTGGGTTGGAGATCTGGATCAGAGAAGATCTACAAGGGGGTATGTTTTTAACCTATTTAGAAGTGCAGTCAGTGGGATGAGTAAGAAACAATCTATAGTGGCATTATCAACTACAAAGGAAAAATACATGATAGCCACTCATGCAAGCAAGGAAGCAATTTGGCTACAAAGACTGTGTTCAAAGATGGGGTTAGTACAGGGAGCTACAAGGATAGACTGTGACAACCAAAGTGCAATTTTCTTGCCAAATAACCCTGCATATCATTCAAAGACAAAGAACATTGATGTTCTGTATCACTTTGTGAGGGATATGATATAAGACAAAAAGGTGTTGCTGGTAAAGGTGTTGTTGTTGGGTGGACCTACCTATGGTTTTGTGCATGATTTTCGCACATGGTTTTGGACGCGATGGTTTTCGGTCTATGGTATTGGATGGTTCGGCATGTATAAATATGTATTGTAACATTGAAAGGAACATAATGAGAAATCAAGCAGGTAGTCCCGGTTTTGGGATCCAAGGGAAAATCTCTATTTATATTTGTTTTATGTGTTATGCTCTCACATTGTTTGTTTTTTGTGTTTTATAATTTGTATGCATGTAATTTCTATACGGGGTTAAAATCTATAACGCGCAGGCAATGACATGTGTAGGTGACAATGCTTTGTGAACCTATGCCAGGGGGTGATGTCACATAATTAACCTGTGTCACGTGGCACCCATGAAATGACAAATTAGGTTGTGATTGAGCAGTCCAATTTTTTTTGGCATACCACCAACAAGGGACCTAACCAATGATTACATCCATTGTTTTAGTTGTCCGCCAAATGTATCATCACATGAGGCTGGGGGGAGTGGAATCCGCATAGTTTTGTCACCATCTAACACACCAACAATAGCCCCAAAATACACCAGAAACTAAAAACAGTTAACAACACACCTATTATACAACAATCGGTAGTCATATTCATGTGACAATAGATAAGCTACATTTTCCAAAGGATTTGGTTAGTGCTAAGCCAAACACACAGTGGTTCGTGCAGTAACTGTGTGGTTGGTGGGAATCAAACTTGCACCAAACATCAGCCC
>APFE030005813.1:2241-55538 GCA_000404065.3 Pinus taeda
AGGAAGATCTCCTAGGTTGTAGCTCAAAGATGCCTCGTAACATATAAATCTTCAATATTGTTCTCTGAACTATTGGAATGGATGATGGTTTGGATCAAGTCAGGTGACTGTTTCAATTTTGTTTTCACTCAAGACATGCATGAACACCCTTAGCTTTACAAGGATTTAGACCACTAATGCTCAATAGTTTATAGATTCAATGGATATATCGAGAATACTAATTGTACCAGCAGATGCATACATAAACACATATGAACAGCTAGCTACATGAAGTAAATGAATCTTGCAAATATAATTTATCAACACAGAGATAAGATGACAATTATCTAGCATTAGACACAGAAGAAAACATGAATAACCTATTGAAGTGCAAGCTTAGAACAAAAGAGAAAATGGGAATTGAACATGTAACAACAAAAGAAGCTTATATTTTTGGAATGAAGATGAGAAGCTAGAGTAGCAGAGTATCCACAGTCTCCAAAAGTTGAACCCCTCATACTTCTAACTTTTCGCTGTTTATAGGCTTTTTTACAATGCTCTTGGGCTCTCAAAGGCTCGACATGTCTTAGTCTATCCTCTCTATCTTTTCATTGACTTGATGCCATGAATAAAGACACATGAGCTCGAAGGTTTATTTTCTAATAGCAAAGTAACCGCATTCTCGTAATTTGTTGCATTGTCAGGGTGCTCGCTTGTGCCAACGATGCTCCATCATCACGTTTGTTGGTTTTGGCTGCGTTGTACTTTGGATTTTTATCCCTCCAGCCTCTATCTCCCGACCTCTTTCTGGATGAGTTCATTGGGCCTTTGAAATACTTTAAATGGCCGCTTTTTGTTAACATGCAGAAATGATGCAATACTGTGAAATTCTGTCAAAACATAGTTCATTTTGAACTTCAAAAGCCCTCAAATATGGTCTATTCCTCTATCGGGTCTGCCCTTAATTGCTATCGCAAGTTGCTTTGACTTTGTTTCCAAGGCATCCTTTCGTGTTTTGAAATACATTAAAAAACACTAAAAATCCTGAAAAAATGGCTTTAGCGGATCTGAAATATTATGTATTTTCATTCCCGAATCCCTTTGGGTTCAGGTTTTATCACATCGGTGATGTCACTTTATATTTTGTTAAATAACAAAATATGCGAAAATACATTAATCAATGCCTTTTGGCAGATTTGAAAATCTATGCAGTATTTCCTATATAGCTATCGGGTCTTGCTAATGGCATCGCACATATACATGTATAAAGGCCCCTCTCCATAATGTTTCCCCGATTGTGATCCGTCGATGCCATTGATCGCAATCACATATCGCTCATGCCCCAGGCCCATGGCGAGCACTCTGTTGTGTTGTCTGATAGTGATCTTGTGATGTAACATGGGTCGTCGATCTACGTGCTTGATCGATGGTTCTAGTTGACTCCGCTGATTGCCATCGCAAGTTTATATGGTCCGCCCTCAATCCGCCGATTGCAACCCGCTAATTAGATTTGGACCATTGATCATCCAGATCTGATGGTTGTTGTCCATTTCATTATTTAGACCTCCTATATTCAGTTTTCTTAATGTTTCCTTGGGTTTTTGCCTCCTGATAGTGTTTTTTCACCATTCTAAGGGTTCTTCTCCTGCAACGGTTTTGATCTTTGGCATGATTTTACTAGCTTTTGAAGACTCAGAGAGCATATCTGGATCCATTTGGATTAGGACCCGATGCGATTATATATACGAGAGTAATCTTTTTAAGTTTGGCTTATGGACAAAGCGGAGCAGAGGCGATGTGGCCATCGGAGCTCAGACAGGGGACATTTTCACTAAAAATAGTAGCACTGCACCTCAGGGGCTAACACTGGCTCCTTCTGGGGATGAAAGCCTCCCTATGAGGTTTCAAAAACCACAAACCAATGCCTTTCCTATAAAACCAAAATCAAATCTATCTGCTAGTGTTCCATTGGGCATGGAGTTTATTTTTCATAGAAAATAAAAGCTAAAAAACATATTTACAATATCAAGGCTTTAAAGCCTTAAATGAAATAAAGTTTCAAGAACCTCCCATTAACTGGGCCACCAAAAACATCTTCTCCTTTTAGACTGTGCAGAATAAAGGTATTGTTCTGCTGAATTTGAGCGATGACAAACGGACTTGTCCATAAGGAGTCAAAATTACTATGATTCCCTTTATTTTCCTTCAATGCATCCCATTTCAGAACCTAGTCACCAACTTGGAAATTGTCCACTTTTGCCTTCCTATCAAAGGCTTCTTTGATTTTTTTCTGATGAACTCTTGACTTCTCAACCAGCTGCTCTCTGATCTGCTGTAATTTAACTAGGTTATTCATTCTCCTCACCATGTCATTCGTTACGTCCTATTCTTCTTGAAAGAATTTGGCCACTAGGAGAATTAATTGGATAGTAAAAAAAACATTAGTGCCATAAACTAGCTTAAATGGAGAATTTCCTATGGACTTCTTGTTGGTAACTCTGTCAGCCCACAGTGAAAACTTCAACTTGGATTGCCAACTCTTTCTGTTGTCCTCCAACAGTTTTTTGATTATCCTTACAAAACTCTTTTTAGATGATTCTGCAAGGCCATTCCCTTGAGGATAATATGAGGTAGAATGCACCAATTGAATGCCCATGGATTCACACATGTCCACCAATTCTTCTGCCCTGAAATTTGTTGCATTATCAGTGACTAGTTTGGTTGGCAAACAAATCTAGTGAAAATATTCTCATTCAAGAACTTCATGATAACCTGATGATTAGCATTTTTATTGGGTATGAAATCAATCCATTTAGTTAAATAATCAGTGGCTACCAAGATCCATTTGTGTTGGCCACTGGAATGTGGATTAATCTCACCTATGAAGTCCAAGCCCCATTGCTGGAAGGGACCATTGACATGTACTGCCTTCAAAGGTAAAGATTTTAGCTGTTGTCTTCTTGCAAACCTCTGACATTGGTCACAAGATTTCATTAAAAAAACACATCAGAGAACAGAGTAGGCCAATAATACCCAACTCTCAAGATTTTGTGGATTGTGGTTTTCCAATAATGGTTCCCTCCATAGATGCTAGAATGGAACTGGTGCATGACTTCCACAAATTGTCCTTTATCTAGACATCTCAAGAGGATTCCTGATGGGTCTTTCCAATAAAGCAAGTTTTTATTAATGTAGAATTTGGTTGATCTGGGCTTAATGGCCTGGGCTTGAATTGAGCTAAGCACTGGAGGGACTTCTAGCTTATGAAAAAAATGAACTATACTAGAATACCATTCACAGGGGGCTAGATTTTCAGCCAAAGGTTGATTATGCTCTTGCTCTTCTGCTACTTCCTCTGTCTGCTCATCACCTAAATTTGAAACCATGCAATTGATGTCTAACAAACTGCAATTTTCCTCAGCCATAAGTTTAGCCAAGCTCTGGCCTTTGACAAGATTTATGGGCTTCACCTCTATGTTAAACTCTATGAATTTTGCAATCCATTTAGCTCTCTTTTCATCAATATCTGGCTGAGTTATGACATATTCTACTGAGGATGAGGGTACATATGCAACCAATTTGGAATGCAGAATATAAATTATGAATGCCTTTGAAGATTTTATGAGAGCATAAACTTGTTTTTCAATAAGGTTATACATTAGTTCAGCATCCCTCAAAGTTTTGCTAAAAAAGGCCACACGATACTCTACACCTTCATCATTTTCCTGCAACAGGACTGCTGCAAGTGTATCATAAGAGGCAAAAGAGAAGATATAAAGCTCCTTGGTGTAGTCTTGGCTGATTAGAGTGGGAGCTTCCATGATAGCTTGTTTTATGGCTTCAAAAGAGCTTCTTGCAACATCTGTCCATTTTATTTATGATCCTTTCTTCAGCATGGAAGTGATGTGCTTCACTAGTTCTGCAAAGTTTGGAATGAACCTCCTTACAAAGCTAATCTTACCTAGGAAGGATTGAATGTACCTTTTTGACCTTGGGATGGACAATGTTTGCATTGCTTGAACTCTTGTTGGATCGATCTTCACACCTTCAGTAGAAACAATATGCCCTAGCTAGTTTCCTTATTTTAGAGAAAACCGTGACTTCTTTGGGTTCACAGAAATTCCAAAATGTCTGCACTTTAGAAGCACCTTCTTCAAATGCTACAAATGATCCTTGTGAGTGTTGGAAAAGACTGTTATGTCATCTAGGTAAATAAGGACAAACTTGTCCTTCTCTCCCAGAAAGGCTATGTCCATGGCCCTCTGAAAAGTAGCCCCAACATTCATCAGTCGGAAAGGCATCTTGTAGTACATGAAAGTTCCCCAAGGAGTAGTGAAGGCGGTATTTTCCCAATCTTCTAGATGTACAACGATCTGACTGTAACTTGAAAATCCATCTAGGAAAGACATGACTCTAGCCCCTTACACCTTTTGTAGCAAGTGTTCCATCTTAGGCACGGGGTAGTTGTCTTTTCTAGAGCATTTGTTCAGATTCTTGAAGTCAACACAAATCTTGATTTTTCCATTCTTCTTTCTTACTACCACAAGGTTAGCTATCCGCTTTGAATACCTTAGGGGAACTATGATCTTGGAATCCAGTAGCTTCTTGATTTCCTTTTCAATCAAAGGCAATAAGAGAGGGTTGATAGGTCTTAATATTTTCTTAAAAGGGATGGTGTTATTCTCCATTGGAATCTTATGTCGAATGATGTTAGTATCATAGGTCTTAAGATCACTGTATTCCCAAGCAAAAATATCAGTAAATTGTTTCATCACGGTGCAATAGTTGGAACTCTGGGAAGAAGACAAGTGAGTGGACAAATTTATGTACTTTGGATGGGTTGGACTCCCTACATTATATTTATGAATAGCAGACTCATTTTATTTTTTGGAAAGCTTATAAGGTACATCATTATGATAAAACAGCTTCTCTAGGGGAACCAATCCTTTGGGTATGTTAACACCCAGGTTGTTCTCTTTGACTCCCAAGAGAATACGGCCGGGGTAACCACTAACCAATCTTTGGGCTGCAGCTTCTAGCCCTGCTGCAGTCAGAGAGGGCTCTCTCTATCAGGTTTGTCACTGCTTTCAGTGAAGGTTTTAGGCTAGTTATGAGATGAGTTTTTGGTTGTTTTTGTGTATTTGGTTGGGAGGATGCTTCTGTTTCCTTTAAAGTATATTAGCAGGGAAGATTAATCCATTGGGCAATGGGGTCTAGGACTGTTTTCTCTGGAAATCTTGATTTCGAGAGGAGGAAAAACTACAGGGCCTGTGTGCATTTCATGGAACAAACTGTGAATATTGAGGATGAGGTGAATACAACTAGCAATGAGCAATTAAGATTTCGTTACTTAAGCTGTATATTTGTGAAAGAGGCATGTTATCTAAGAGCAATCATTTGAATTCTGAAAACAACAATGCACAGTGATGATATGGTTATTTAAAGGTAGCAGTTAAGAATTACGCTTTAAAACACCTTATCAGAAGAAAACATATCAGATAGATTTGATTGAGCCTAGGGTAGTCAATGACTAAATCCTGAGGCTATTCTTTTTCCCTACTATCTAGAGTTCAGACGTATAGAAAACATGAGAAACATATGGAGTAACAGGAAACATATGAGAAACATATGGAATAACAGGAAACATATGTGAAATAAGGAGCCCTGAGAAAACTTATTGAGCCATGTAATGAACAAGAATCCTGCAACTTTGAGCCACACACCATCAAGAGACCAGGAGAGAACACGTCATTGAAGAAATCCCACTGCTTTCGTATTAAACTGTCTGAAAATTTTACAATATCAGAGTTACAGAGAATATCTCGGAAGAAATTATTACATCCGGAGTCCAACCCCTCTAAACAAACGCGAGGGGGAATATATAGAAGTTTGCGTACAAAAATATCTCAGGAATGAGGTCATCTGAGAGGAAAATATCTCTTACACTTGTATAGATAAAGCAGATGAGAAGTTATTACAAGTATAAATCATAGTAAAAGCCTTTAAATGCTGTCAGGATGGATTTTTGCCCTTTGAGTACTGCGGACTTTAACTGCACTGTTCTTCATAAATGAAGCATTGAAGTGTTTTACTACTTCTGATTTTCTGTATCCTTCTTGATTCTGCCACCTGTACCTGTTGATGTTGCTTCTGATGCCGAGTACCTGTACTGAGTTGGCTCAGTGTCTTTATGCTGGCTGACATGGCTTTGTCCACTTGTACCTGTGATTTGGACTGTACTGCTGCAAAAACGTTTGCCTGCTCAGCCTTGGTTCAAAAGTAATTGTATTAAATCCTGCCAAGTGTTTGGAGGAGGGAGTTGGTGCCTCAAAATCGACCCTATGGTCTCATCAGCTTCTGTGTATTTATAGAAATCGGGAGGTTTATCAAATAAATGTGCTACCTCATTTTTAATAAAAAACAAATTATCTAATTTATTAAAAAGTGCTTGTCCTGTTAGTGGGCCTGCAGTAGATGACCCAGGAGCCTCAGCAATCTGCATGGCTGAAAAAGTGCTTAATCTTTTGATGTACTTCTCATAAGAGAGAAGTTTTCCTGATTCTTCTAAGCTGGGGAGCCCTCTGTCCTGTAGGGCTGTAAACCTGTTCTGGAACTTGTGTATATCTGCTTGCATATCATGGACCTTTCTATCTAAGTTCTGAATTAGGTTTCTCATTGTTGTAGTCCTTTTGATTAAGGAAATGGTCTCAGTCCTGTTAGAAATTCCCATTTTTATTAGCTGAGAAGCGTTCCTGTGGTTGAGGATTTCAATCATTTTGGGGGCAAGGTCAGCCATGTCTCCTAGAGAATTTCTTGCTCTATACAGTTCCTTCTTTGCCTTGCCAATGAGTCCTATCTGCTCATACATAGCATCAATGTACTCCCATTGGTTAGAGATTGATTGTCCAATGGCAGTCCATATCACTTGCTTGATTTCTGTTGTCACTTGATCAAAACTGAGCTGCTTTTCCAGTTCTGTAATTGTCTTCCTTAGGGATTTTACTTCCCTCTCCCTCTCAGCCACGTTTTGCTTAGATTTGTCATATTTTTCTTCTAACTTGGCTAAGCTTTCCTTGGCTTTATTGAGGTCTAACATTTGAGCCTCCAGTACCTAAATTTCTTGTCTTAATTTCTGCATATCCAGGCTCTCGGCCTGCTCTTTAGCTGCTTCTGTGGTGGATGGCTCTGTTGTTGTAGCTGCATCTATTCCTGTTGCCTGCTTTGGGGGAATATCTTGTTTAGGAGTCTCCTCTAGATTTATTACCCCTGTGGATGCTTTGGAGGACTGTCCTTGTTCTCCCCTTTGTGTAGCTGCTTCTAAGGTATTCTCAGTATCTTTCAGCCTTTGTTGGGTCTCCACCAGTTCTTTGTACAAAGTCATCAGCAGGTTAGTGATGTCCTTGTCTCTTCTTTGTTGAGCAACTTCATCTGTCTGTGGATGAATTGTTGGTGGGATTTTCATCTTCTTTTTGATGGCAGCTACATCTGCATCCCTCAGTTTAAGGACCTCCTGAATGGCCTTAACATCATTTGGATCATGCCCAAATTCTATGATGATGTCCTCCAGGGCCTTGATTCTATTGTCTTTGGCTTGAGAGGATGCCCTCTCCAACTCAAGCTGCGATGCTGTGTTGTTTAAGCTATTCTGCAGTTTATAGTTCACCATGGTCTTATCTGCCAAGGTGGCATAGACCATCTCACCCGTTTGTTTATGAAGCTCAATCTGGTCCATCGGGTGGATGTCTTTTGCAAGGACCTCTAGGTTTGTCCTTATGTAGTCTGCAGTTGATTGAGGCCGCTGCTCTGTGGGAGTGAAATGACTCATAGTCAATTTAGCCTCTTGTACATCATAGGCAGCCATGAGCCTCTGTTGATTGGAGGGAGCCATGTTCAGTAGATAGTTATATAACTTGATTTTTAGTGGCTCACTCCTCCTCTTGGCATCCTTGAAGAAGTCTTTGATGCCTGCAGATTTGCTTCTATCCTGCCCTGAGGAGCTGACCTCCCCCAGTGCTGTTCTGTCCTGTTCTTGTTGCATTGAGCTGGCAGAGGCCTCAAAGCTATGCATGTCCTCTTCCCCAAAGGGATTTAGCCTCTGCCTTTTCTCTGAACCTTCTGTGAGAGGGGTCTCCCTCTCCCTTTTCCTACTGATGTCCTCCCTTAGAGGGGTTTGGAGGACTGAAGGGTCAACCCTAGAATCTTGCCTAGGAGGTGCCATGCTAGTTGTTTTCTCTTGGGTAGCTGGCTGGCCTTCTCCCTTCTGCTTTTCCTGATCCTGTTGATCAGTTTGTTGCTGATTTTGCTCCAAATCCTGCTGGCCCTGTTGGCCCTCTGTCTCTTCCATTACTTTGCCCTTTCCTTTGTCCTGCCCTTGCTTTGAAGTTTCTGCTGCCCCTCCTTGTGTTGCAGTTGAGGATGCTGGCACTGTTGTTTGAGGACTGGGCAAGGTAGGTACCTGAGAAGGACACTCTAAGTCAGCCATCTTCAATAAATGTCTCCTAGCCCTGTCATTTAGTTCTTCTTGGGTTAGGGGCTCTATTAAGGTGTTTTTCTGCCACTTTGGCTGGTTTGCGTGTCTTGTTATGAGGATCATGTTGTGATGCTCATAACCGGCGAGTTTGTATTTCAATCTTCTTTTGGATATGAAACCATTGGGGTCATATGGTTTCCACAGGAAGCTCTGTGTTAGGCCCAGGCCATCCAACATTCTCTTTGCTTCCTTCCATCCTTCTCTCCTGTTTAGCACAATATGTCCAAGCTGGTTTTTCACTTTAAGTTGGGCCTTCTTACCCTTTCCCAAAAAATGGACTAGATCTGCATGGGCAAACTGTCTGAAATACTCCAGAGCGAAGAGCCTCATAGGCACAAACCTGGGCAACCTGAATGGTCTTAGCTCACAACCATATATTCTGATCACTGTGTGATGCTGGTAGAAATACCAGTCCCCTATGCTGTAGGCAGTGGATAGTTGTAATATCCTCTTCATATCATCAGTGAGTCTTGGAGGAGGCTCTGTTAAAAGCAGGGACATGGCTGGATGGATGAATAAATCTATAAACTCACAGTATGTGTAGGGTGAGCCTCTATGGAAGATGGAGCTCCAGTATACAACCGATCTTGGTTTCCCTGCTGCATCATTTCTTCTGATTTCAAAGGAGAATTTCTCATATTGATGATATAGGATAAGATGATAGATGTATGAGGTATATCTGAACATCCTCTCTCTAGGTAAATGCAGAAACTGCTCATGAATTTTTTCTGAGATATACGTGGCATAGTTGTAGCAGATAGGAGTCCTTCCAGGGGCAAACTTTAACATCATAACCAGCACAGTTTCCTCTATATACTCTGTTGATTTGTATCCTAGGATTGAGCTCACCATATGGGCTAGGTCTAGTCCAAGTTGATTCAAATACCCATCAAAAATAGGAGGGTGGTGCACTTTGTCTGTTTTGCTAACGAATAGCTGATTGAACCTTAGGATCTCTGCCTCTGTTAGTGTTTTGGTCCCTTGGTTGATTAAGTCCAGCAGGGATAAAGGGACCATTTTCTTGTCAGTTTCGAACTGAACCATATCTCTGATGGCTTGAGGGGTGGTGTAGAATACAACCTCACCCTTAGGATTGACTACAGCTCTCTGTGATGGCTCGTATTGACTGGCACAAAGATAAATTAGGTCAGGGAATTGCCTGACCAGAAGCATTTTGAAAATTGGCAGGGCAGACTCCCAAATGCCCAAGATGTCTGTTCCTTCTTTGTGTTTGGCCCTGAATTCATTTAATAATTGAAGATGAGGGGTGAGTCCTGCTCTGGAGTCTTCTGAGATCTGATAATCCAGATCTGCCAGGTCCTTCCAGTCCAACTCTCTCTGAGGAGCATTGAGAGGAGTGACATTGAGGATCTCAGGGGTTTCCATGCTTTATATAAATAATCACTGAATTGTTGCTTGAATTTATGAGATTGACGGGAACCAAGTTTAACAGGGTTTGCTTACAATTAGGGAGACAATGCTGGCCCCTCAGGAAGGATTTTTTAGCAGCAGGGAGACCTCCTTTGTCAGTCGTGGGAGTTACACAGGAGTTCACGTTTGCGCGAACAGGGTAGGTTATTTAACCGGTTTTGCAGTGAATTGGAGGTTTCCGACACTATATTCTGGTCTCAATTGTTCGAATTTGGAAAAAGCACATTTGGTTTATCGGTGAATTTCACGTCTTACAGGCTTTCATGGCGGGTTTTACAGAGAATTCAAGAAAAACCAGAAGACAAGAGGATAAGGCCGAAATACCTGGCAAACGCTGGTTTAGACTGAAGAATGTAGCTGGATTTTGCGCGCGGGGTGCTTCGAAAACAGTCGCAGGTTGGCTGGTGGCTCGGCGTCGTAAATTTGCATGCAGTGGGCTTACACAGTAAACTTTCGAAAAATTATGAAAAACAGCGAAAATTGGCGAAAATATGGTTTTTTGACCTTTTTGGCGCGCTTTATGGATGACGTCATCATGGGGGCCCGGGTTGGGTGACGTCATCATGACGTCATCGGGTGACGTGGCGGGCAGCGGTAGGTCCACGGGGGCGGTGATGTGGCGGCCAGATGGACGAGTGGGGAGCAAGGCGGGACGAACTGGCGGTGACGTGCACGGCATCGGGGCGCAGACGTGGGCGGGACAGGTGTCGCGATATCGGAAGGGGTCCTGTACGTTGAACGGATTGTCAGGCGACGCTCCGATGCAATCAAACGATGACGCGTGCCCCTGTGCTGATGCTGGCCTGACGTAAGCGTCTGACAGATATCGGAAGGTATCTGTCAGACACGTAAGGCCTTCCGATATCCATAATAGCCGTGGATCTGGAGGCGGGCGATCGGACGGTCATCGGGCGCCTGACTTGCGCGGACGGTAGCAGCGGCTTTGTTTAACGTGCGGACGTCGGGATGGCCCGAAATCAACCTCCGTCGTAGATCTGGGCCTGGCGCGATCTGACGGTCCTCGGGCAGGCAACCTGCACGACCTGTACTGCTTGTGGGCGGGTAAAAAACAAATATTTGTTTTTGCCGACGTGGAGCGCGGGACCCTCCGGGTGATCAACATTCCTTTCGGTAAATTTTCAATGGTTTTTATCGCCAACGTATTACATTCCATCAATATTAAAATATAAGCCATTCAAAGGTTTTATATGAAGTTCTGGGCATTAATATTTCCGAAGGCGGAAACTTAGGAAAAGGGGGTTTTAAACAGGTTTACGAAATATGAAGATGTGAATGACCCCCGACCTTAGGATAAAGCGGGGAAGGGTGTTTTTGTAAGGTTTTCCGCCCCTTGGGGTAATTTTATGGGTTTTTCAATGTTTTTTCAAGGTTTTCAAGGTTTTTCAAGGCACAATGGCACTTTGGGTAGGGAAACTGGTCTGAGGTGGAGCAAAAGGTGAGTCATGGGTTCTTGACCTTGACCAGGTGTCAATTCAAGCCCCAGGGGTAGAATACTATGGCTATAGTGCCAGGGAGGGGATATTTATGCATTGTGGGGTTTATACACCATGGTGTTTATAATAATAATAGGGATAGAGGGGTATAGGGGGCTAGAATAGTAGAATTAGCAGTTAGCATGGAGGAACATATGAGTAGGAGCTAGATCAACCAAGTTTTCTTTGAAAAACAACTTGAAATAAGGAGTAGATCAAAATGAAAAGATTTTTGCACAAGAAATGTGGCTTCTTAAAGCCATAAGAATTCTTCAAAGATGTAAATCTCTGTGCTTTGTGTATCTTGGGAAAGGGTGTTAGTTAGGAGTAATATACATATGAAAACAGGGGAATTAGTCATGCACCAGTGTGTTGCCTTTCTTGTAGATGTTTCAGCAAGCTTAGTCTTGGAAGAGACAACTTTTCTGCAACCCCAGCTACCTACCCAACTAGATTTCCTAGCATTTTTTGTTCCTTCTTGGAGGGTGCACTTGGACTTGCAAACCCTTTGAATGCCTTTTATTTTCATTGGCTTTTTTGCTTGCATCTCCTATCTAATACAACCCTTATTTCTTCCAAGGCCCTAGATTAAACAGTTGGGAACCTTTGTTTCTGTACCTAGCTACTTGATCTGCCAAGCTTAAACAGTTTGGACAGATATCATTCTCTATACTACAACATGGAAATTGAAAACATGGCATGATCCAGATTAGATTATTGGACCACCCATCAAAATTGAGTTCTTATCAAAACTGATACAGACATTGCCTTCTTAGGGAAATATGGGATCTTTGCACTTTGTCAAAGCAGAGCATATTTGAACTTTTGATATCCAATCATGAAACATGAAACCTATTGGTATAGGTATCCAACATCTCCTACTGCTCCAGCACCTACTACAGCTACATTAGCAACTGGAGCAACAGTAGAAGCCACAGCAGCAGCAGAATCCAGCATGGGCATGGAGGAATTGATGAAGGCTGTTAAAGAGCTAGAAAACCAAGTCACAGAAACAAATATTGCCAAGGAAAAGCTGGCCAAGATGGAGGCCAGTTATGACAAATCTAAGATGACTGTGGCAGAGAAGCAAAGAGAAATAAAGGCCTTGAAGGCCAAAGTAAAAACTCTAGAGAAAGAGTTGATGCTAGGTAAGACCCTAGCAGAAATAAAAAAGATTATTTGGGCCAAAATTGGCCAATCTATGCATGACCAATGGAGGTCCATTCAAGAAATTTTTGAACAGGTGGAGCTGATAGAAATAGCTCATGTAGAGATTCAGAGAGCCAGGACAGCCCTGGGAATAAAGCCTGAGCAGACCACCAAAATGATTCACTTTCTCAATAACCGCACTAGGGAAGAATTGACTGCTCTACAAATAGCCAGCAGAATAGATACAATCCTCACAGCCAAGAAGGTACTGACATTGAGGAATTTCACTCAGACACTGGAGAGAAAATGTCAGGAAATGAAGGTTGAGATAGATGAATTCAGAGCTAAAATGGCTATTTTACACGACAAAGGACTGCCAAGCTTAGTGACTGGTACAGGACAGCTGCTGTCATATAATCAGTATATGACAAGGATCAACAATTATGCTGAAAACCAGATCACAACATCCAGTAGCTCCACAGAAGAAGCAGGGCCTCCCTTTGGGCAAAGCCTCTATAGCAAGCTGGAGAATCTATTCTTTATTGAGCATGAAATTAATCATCTGTTTGAGGTCCCTCCTAATTTTTATAGACACACAGAGGCAGATGAGACAGTGGTTAAAATGAGGAGACATCAGTTACCCCAGCTGATTGGTGGCAAGCAATGTTGGAAATTTTGCCTAGATAATTCCACTTTGCTTTTTGCCTTTTTTGGAGAAAGATCAGCATAAAGATCAGCAGACAGGTCAGCAAGCAAGTCAGCATACAGGTACAACAAGCAGCATACAGATGACTCAACAATCCACCCAAATAGAAGGCCAAAATTAACGCAGCATTTAAAGCACTGCTACCGCCTACTTTCCACCGCCAAAAGTCAAATCTGTCTGACAGAGGAATGTTGGCTACCTCAGCATTTAAAGTTATATTTATGTTGTCATTTACTTTTTGTAAGAGAGTTGGTGGTGCAATTTATTGCACCATAACTCTCCACTAAGATTTTTTATACCCTATTTTTGTATATATATCCCCTCAGATAACACATTGAGGGTCGGTTGTAATACAATTCTTCCTGAAGAGCTTTGTTGTATACTGAAGACTTTTTGATAATAAAAATTGTTGATGGAGATTGCTGGTTCCAACACTGTCTGAAGATGGATATGTAAAGCTCTGTGTTGTTGCAGAATTCCTGTGTCATTTGCTGAATCAATAAGTTTCTCTTAATTGTGTATGTGTTTCCTGTTTGTTCCATAACTTTCGTGTTTTCATAATCTTAGTAAATAGAGAAAAAGAATAGCCTAGGATTTGTTCCAAACACCCTATGCTCAATCTCTATTTCTAAATATGTTTTCTGCTGGATTAGCCATAGATATGAATTCTTAATTGCTCATGTCTAAACTTATCCTAACATGATGAATACTGTTTAAGAATTCTTAACTGCTCTTAAGCATTACTTTCATGTTTCTTCATTAGCATAGTGAAAGATTCTTAACTGCCTTTCACTGACTAAATCCCCATTTTCACCAACAAATCTGATATATTATTTCACACATGCCTAACTTGCTCTGCAGCAACACTTTGTCTTCACAGATCCACTTTCAAAAGCACAAATATCTCAACTCCATTGCCCAATGGAACAAACTGTCATGTAAATCTATACTTCAGTTCTAAAAGAATTCACCAACCCACCAAATTCAAACAAACAGTGCATCATAACTAGTCAAAAACACTCATCAAACAAAGCTAAACTATAAAGAGAGAGCCCTCTCTGGTTATAGGTAGACTAGAACCTATAACTACAAGATTGGTCAGTGGTTACCTCGACCGTATTCCCTTTAGGAAGCAGGGAACAACTTGAGTGATAACATCAATGGTGACTCCGCTAGGGACTATGTCAAATACCAAGTAAGAAGAAATAAGCTTCCCGTTTAAAGGTCCTATCATAGGGTGTTAAGGAAAGGAAAACTCAGAAGCTGGCTCCAAAGAAGAAATCTCATTTCACTAGGTCCAATCCTGACCCTAATCCCCCAACTATCTTTAAAAACCCCAATTTAATCCCCAAAATCTTGAAGAAACAAGAGCAGCTAAGAGAGCTCTCAGATTCAGATACCGAGCCAAATCAACAGAGCTATATTCCCACTCCTATCAAACCATCAGTTGATCCTCACCCTACCCCAACATATCCTAGCTCTTCATCCACCTCCCAAGGTAGTTTCCCCACTCCCCCATCCCCTGCACACCTCACTCCTCTTGTCCCTTTTATCCCTGTTGTCCCAGTTGTCCCACTCCTTGTTGGTGCCCCTTTTATCCCTGCAAATATGGCTAGATATGCTCCTTTAGTCCTGCCTGCAAACCCAGGGGCAATGCCCCAATATTATCAAGGAAAAATCACTTACTTCAATGGAACTGGCACTTATACTGCCCAACAACACACTAAGAGGATGCAGGACTATTTTGAGAACTATGAGATTGATGATGAAGATGTAAGAATGAAAATTTTTATGCAAAGTTTGACAGGGGATGTAAGGAATTGGTTCAGATCTCTGGCTGCAAATTCTATAGTCAACCCTGATGCCTTATACCTAAGTTTTTTAAACAGGTGGGAAAAGAAGAAAGACCCCCTTCACATACTGACAGAGTATGATAATCTGAAGAGGGTCCCACAAGAGACAGTTCAATACTACTGTGCTAGGTTCAACAATGTATATAATGCTATCCCTCAAAACCTGAGACCGCATCCTGATCTAGCCTTGATCAAATTTCCTGATGGATTTGACCCAGACATGGCATATCAATTAAGAGAAAGAGCACCTCCAATTCTTGCAGACATGCATAATATAGTTGTAAGTGTAGAGGTAAATCTGATTGCCAAGAGAACCAGAGAAAAAAATGAGAGGAGAATAACTTTCAAAGAAGAACCCTCGACCTTTGATCAAAAGTTGGATGCAATCATGAAGGGTATGGAAAGGTTGGGAGATAGAGTTGAGACCATGGAGAGAAATTCCTCTTGGGAAGGACAAACAAGCAACACTACTAGGAATACAAATTTTAGGAAAAACCAAAACCCAAATGCTGGGAGAACTAGTCCTGATCAGAACATCAGACCTCCATTTCAAGAAAATTATGCAGAGGCCTCAACCACTAGTGAACAAATAGAGGATCCCCACATCAACTTAATGGATTTGGATAGGGAAGAACAAATATTCTTGACGCAAGATGGGCAACAAACCCAAGATTGTCAACAAGCACAAGAGTACAAACAATTCCAGACAAAATCAGGTGAGTCATTTGATTTCAGAGAAGGGTATGACACAACAGTCTATGAAGTACACAAACAGTACAAACTAAGAAGTAGAACCATACATGCACCTGAGAATACCAAACAAGTAAACAATAAATAGCCCAAGAAATCCAACGACAAAACTGGCTCAGCAAAGTCCTCAGATAAAAAACCCCAAAAAGAGATTACAGTGGAGGATGTATCTGACATACAGCCTCCAGTAAAACCTACATCCAAACCCCTTCTTCCAACAAAGATTTTGAGCAAACCTCTAGAAAACACAGCCAGCCCAAACTCATCCCAAAATAATATCCCTGTTTAGGACATGCTCACCCAAAATTCAACAGAAAAGGAAAAATTTGCTGCTCATAATCTAAAGGTTCAGATGGAAAAACCCTTCAATCTTGAAACAGAAATTGGAAAACTGAAAATTGCAATCCCTCTATCTGAACTAGCCAAACATGAGGTCTTCAGACAACAAATTAATAGATCATTGCAAGTACCAGAAAATAGGGATGCAGTAAACATTCTCGATGACCAACCAGAACTGATTTTTGGTTCAGAAGTCAATGGCAAATCAGGGGATGGAGGAACTCCTCCATTCTATGTAAGCTTAAACATTCATGACAAAGTGTTACACAATGCCATGTTTGATTCAGGGGCCTCTCATAACCTAATGCCTAAAGCAGTAATGGAGAAACTTGGTCTAGACATCACCAGACCCTATAAAGACTTATTTTCATTTGATTCCAGCCAGGTCAGATGCTTAGGCCTGATCAAGGACCTCTGTGTGTCCCTAATCCAATATCCAGCAAAGACAATTCTGATGGATGTAGTAGTAGCAGACATTCCACCTAAATATGGTATGCTCCTATCAAGATCTTGGGGTGCCAAGCTCCAAGGATATTTGTAACAAGACATGTCATATGCCACAATTTCAGTCTTTGGCCAACCAAAGAGATTGTACAGAGAGACACTCATGAAATATGTGGTCAGCAGCCAAGATAAACCTCAAAATTTCCCAATCTACTCCATCCATTCAGATATGGACTCCTTCATACTATACAATGCTGATATGTGCCCCAAAATTGAGCTCAAGCTCCTGGAGACAAAGGAGACCAGGCATGTCAATGAACTATCTATTACTCCTGAGCAACAGATCACTGATCTCATTAAAACAATAGAGTCTGCTGACAAGTCACAATTACCAAAACTAGACTTGCCCACTGAACAAATCTGCGAATCAACTGAGACCAATATTGACCAAGAAACCTGTTGGTATTTAGAATTTGATGGGTTAGTAAATAAGCTTGGAGCAGGAGCAGGGGTATGGATACATAATACTCAAAATGACCATGCTCTAGGTCATGCCTATAGGCTTAACTTTAATGCACAAATAACATGGCAGAATATGAAGCCCTCCTACTAGGTCTCAAACTGATAAAGAATCTAGGAGTGACCAAATTCTCCATATTGGGGGATTCAGACCTCATTATCCAACAGATAAAGGGAAACTTTGTTACAAATGATCCCAGGCTGAGGTCTTATAGGTTGGCTGTAACGGACTTGCTGAACAACTTCCTAGAATACCAGCTCACCAAAATACCTAGGAACCAAAACTTACATGCTCGCAGTCTGGCAACCTTTGCAAGTACCTGTAAGCTTCCTTTTGGTCCTAACCACCAATTCACTGCTGAAATCAAACATAGGCCCTCTGTTCCAGATAATATAAATAATTGGCAAGTATTTGAGAATGATACTCAGATAAATATTTTTTAACCATGAAGGAGGAATTCTCAAACTTAAACCTTGACACAAGCATTAAGGAGGATCAAGACCAAAAGGATGAACTAAACACCAGTATATCATTTGAAACAGTAGATAGAATATTACATCCTACAACCTTTGACCCTGCCAATTTGCAGAAGCTAAAGATAGCAGATCTGGATGAAATTAATGAGGAAGAAACATAAGTAATTCAGTTAAAGGACAATTTCTTGCCTACAGGTCTTGCTCCTTTAGAAGACATCTTTGATTCAAATGATCTTTCTAAAAAACCAAAGATGCAACCCATTAATGCAGAAATAGAGGAGTGTAACATTGGGACCACAGAAAATCCCAAAATGATCAAACTCTCTAGAACCCTACCCCCTAATAAGAAGCCAGAATATATCAAACTGTTCAAAGAGTTTCAGGATGTATTTGCCTGGAGGTATGAGAACCTTAAGTCCTATGATACTACAGTAATCCAGCACACAATACCCCTGAAAGAAAACCAAAAAACCTTTAAACAGAAGCTGAGAAGGGTCAATCCAGTACTTCTTCCCTTAATAGAGAAGGAAGTAAAACGAATGTATGAAGCTGGGATAATTGCTCCCATAAGGTTTTCTGAATGGATTTCTAACCTTGTACCAACAAGAAAGAAAACAGGGGAGATAAGACTCTGTGTGGATATGAGTAATTTAAACAAAGTCTCTCTCAAAGACCACTACCCCTTGCCAAAAATGGACCACATCTTGCAAAGGGTAGTGGTAGCCTCAAGGATTTCATTACTGGATGGCTTCTCAGGATTCAATCAAATCTTAGTCCACCCAGATGACCAAGATAAAACTGCCTTTACCACACCTTGGGGAACTTTCAAGTACGTCAAAATGCCTTTTGGACTCAAGAATGCTGGAGCCACATTTCAAAGGGCAATGGATATAGCCTTTGCCAAAGAAATCCATGATTTCTTAGTCATCTACCTTGATGATCTAACAGCCTTCTCAAAATAAGACTAGGAGCATTTAAAACACCTTAGACAAGTGTTCATAATTTCCAGAAAGTATGGCATTTCTTTAAACCCAAAGAAGTCACTATTTGGCCTGGAAGAAGGAAAACTCCTTGGTCACATAATTTCAAAAGATGGCATAAGAGTTGACCCTAATAGGATTCAGGCTATCCTACAAATCCCCCATCCAAGAAACATCAAGGAGTTACAAGCCTTTTTGGGGAAGATCAATTTCCTAAGAAGATTTATCCCAAACTTGGCTGAGCTGATAAGATTGTTGAACAATATGCTCAAGAAAGATGCCAAAGTCAAATGGACAATTGAGGCTAAACAAGCCTTTGAAGAAATCAAGATAGCCATGACAAAAACTCCTGTGCTTACAAGCCCTAGTTTTGATAGAGACTTTATAATCTTCTCCTTTGCCTCTGAAAACACAATTGCTGCTGTCCTACTGCAAAAGGATGACTTGGGATGTGAAAAACCTATTGCCTTTTTCAGTAGAGCATATGCCCTGGTAAAAGCCATCAAGGATTTCATAGTTTACATTCTGTACTCTCACATAATTGCATATGTGCCCAATGCGGTAGTCAAAGATATCTTAACCCAAGAAGGAATGGAAGGCAAGAGGGGCAAATGGATTCCCAATATTCTGGAATATGACATAGAAATCAAACCAACAAAGCTTATAAAAGGACAAGGGCTAGCTAAGCTAATGACTGAGACTAACTTTGAAGTCCTTGACATAAATGAACTGGATAACGAGCAAGAGATGGCGACTCCACAGATCAATCAAGCCTTTCTAGAATCACCTTGGTATGCTGACATATGTTTTGTATTATTAAACCTGCAAGCTCCTCCAGGGTTATCCAGAACAAAAAACAGATTTCTAAAACTGAAGGCTGCAAAATTTTGTATCATAGACAATGTGTTATTTTGGAAAAATCATGAAGGTGTCCTACTCAACTGCCTGACTTCAGATGAAGCTAATAAGGTCCTAAGAGAATTTCATGCAGGAGACTGTGGAGGACACTTATGCTGGAAGTCCACAGCTGACAAAATCCTAAGGGCTGGATTTTATTGCCCTCGCTGTTTACTGATGCAAAAAAGTTTGTAATGTCATGTCATAAATGTCAGATCTTTGAAGGGAAGAAGAAGTTTCTTCCCTTACCCCTCAGGCCCATTTCAACTGAAAAACCATTTCAACAATGGGGTTTAGATTTCACTGGAGAAATACATCCTTCATCCTCAGGCAAACACAGATGGATCTTGACAGCTACTGATTACTTCACCAAGTGGATAGAGGCTATACCTTGTAGACAAGCAAATGATTCAATTATCATACAATTCCTAGGAACCAATATCTTGTCCAGATTTGGCTGCCCAGAGAAAATCATAACAGATAACGCAATTGCCTTTAAATCCAAGAAAATGATCAGCTTCTGTCACAAATATCATATTACACTAGGTCACTCAACAGCCTATTACCCTCAAGGCAATGGCCTAGCCGAGTCCTCCAATAAAAGCCTGATCAACATCATTAAAAAGGTCTTGGAGGAGAACAAAAAGAATTGGCATAAAAAGTTGGTAAATGCACTCTGGACAGATAGATTGACCACAAAAAGATCTATTGGTACTAGCCCATATGAATTGGTATATGGCCTAGAAACTGTGTTCCCATCCTCCCTTGGGATCCCTGTGATCAAATTGCTGCAAGAAATATAGGCTGAACCAAATGATATCCAGAGAAGGATCAATCAGAACATTCACTTACAACAAACAAGGGAAGAAGTGTATCATAGAACCCAAGTTCTACAGGAGAAGCTCAAAAAGGTGTTTGACAAAAGAACAAAGGCTGAGGACTTTTTCATAGGTAACAAAGTACTAAAATGGGACTCTAGGAGGGAAGTAAAAGGAAAGCATGGCAAGTTTGACTTTCTATGGAAAGGGCCATTCATAATTCAAGCTGTGCAAGGTAACAATACCTTCTTTCTCAAGAGTCTAGATAAGTCAAACATTGATGAAGGCCCAGTGAATGGGAGAATGCTCAAGCACTACCATGAGACACAAACATAGGATGGCCCCATATTGTACATAAATGTATATACTTTCAAGTACTTTTTCCTCTTTTTTTTGCAGTAGATAGGTAGAAGAGCGAATACAAACAGATTTTGAAGAAAGAGCAGCAAAACCAAATCAAGATGACATAGATGTTGGAGAAAGCTTAGATGAACAGATGTGAGCAAGGTCTTCAAAACAGAAAATCAATGATAGGCAATGATACATAGCAAGTCATGAAATATGCATTGGAGTCCTAAAGAGGTCGTGAATCACTGCATACCATCTCACTAATTGCAGATCAAGGGTGGCAGTACTAGAGAAAATTTAGTACAGAGACAGGAAGAAAACAAGGCTATCTGACCTGTTGTTCTTAGCTTTCCACCAGGTAAAGCCATCCCCAAGTGGAGCCACTGTTCGGTTCCTATACCAATAGGTTTCATCTTTCATGATTGACAGTGGAAGGGCTAAATATGTTCATCATTGCAGGCTCCAAAGGTTCCATATTTTGTATACATACTACAAAAAAAAATTAAAAAATGAAAAGAGGGTATGCCTTAAAAGAATAATCAAAGGGAAATAAAATCAAGTGGTCAAGAAAAAAGTGAAAATGAAACCCAAACTAAGGACCAGGAAAGTGGCCAGTTAAAATGCCACTACTAAGCTCATTTGGCAGTGTCATTTTATCCAAGTACTGCTGCTAATCACACTTGATGGATGGCCCAACAATCTAAACTGGACCATGCCATGGTTAAATTGCTTGTTGCAGAATAGAGAATGTTCCCTGACCAAACAGTTTAAGCTTGGCAGATGACTAGCTAGGTAGAGAAATAAAGGTGCCCAACTGCTTAATCTGGGGCCTTGGAAGAAATCAGGGTAGATATTAGATAGGAGGGCATTCAAAAGAAAAGAGGAAGATCAGGGTTTGCTAGTTCAAGTGTACCCACTTTAATGAAGTAAAAATGTTAGGATTACTAGGATGGGTACGTAGTGCAAGGTTGCAGAAATGGAGAGCCATCACCAATTGGCCAATTAAGTGCAAAAACTTATGCCACTCAGGGTATGGGCATCAAAGAAAAAGAATGGAGGACAAGCACTGGAAGCATGTCTAACTTCCCCAGTTTCCCCCAAAAGTCATTTCTTACTAACACCCCCAAGGGCCTTAAGATCTGCTCAGGTGTCCAGTTCGACTCCATTACATCACAAACCACTTGGTCAAACCATGGATTTCAAGCATGAAAAGAAGCCACATTTCTTGTGTAAAAACATCCTTTTTTCATCATTTTCATCTATCCTCAATATCCTAAGTTAAGTTTCATTTTAACTTGGCTTCACCCCTTCATTCACCTCACAAACCATATTAATCACTAACCTATGATCTAGCTCCCTAACTTCTCCCTCCCCCAATTGTTTTAGCCATATCCCTTCCTTGGGAAATATTAACCCCTCAAGGGTTAGTATTAGCCCTTAATCCTCCCAAAAAACTATGGGTTTGTCAAGAAACTATGGTTAGAAGGAAAAATATCACTTTCCTCGCCCTCATTTTCCCTTATCCCACTTTCCTCCGCCCTAAACCCATGTATTATAAAGTTTTTTTGAAATAGAAAGCTTTTTAATGAAATACACGCTTAAATAACCCGAAAACCCATAACCTAGGGTTCTAAACCCACCCTGCGCCCCATTAATTAAACGTTTATTATATAATCGGGCGGGTCCCCTATTATTATCGTGGTGGCATATCACGATCGCCACCCACCGTTAGATCTTCCGCCCCGCCCATCCTACGGTGGGCAATCTATCTTCAACCATAACCGCCCGACCTTTTGCGTCCGGGGGATGGGCGGTACTGCCGCCGTTCCCCCGCCATGCGTCAGGCACCGGGGTTGTTCACTGCCCCCCCCTCCAAACCACTTGCCGCCCAAGAGCCTGCCGGGGAGACCGCTTTCCGCCCTACCCTCCACGCTGACGTCACGCCCCCATCAGCGTGACGTCACCCCAATTTTCCGCCACCATGCCTCCACGTCACCCCTGCCCTCCACGTCGCCCTGTCCACCCTGCCACTGTGTCAGTGCCACCAAGGCACCCACATCACCTGCCACGTCACCTTGTTCGTACCTGGGCCCATGATGACGTCATCACAAAAAGGCGCCAATATGCCAAAAATGTATAAAAAGGCATAAAAAACCGTTATTTTGCATTATTTTCTACAAACACCCGAAGCTCCACTGAAAGCGAATTTCAACTTCCAACGGTCGAAAAGCAAAAGTAATCCACCAAAGTTGCTGCCGCCTCCATTGTCAACCCAACCACCTGAAATTCAGCCAGTTCGACCGGTGCAAACGCCTCTTATGCCATTAAAACCAGGTATTTTGTCGCAGGCACCCTCTTGTCCAATGTTCTCCATATAATCCTGTTTTCCTGCTTAAGCAACTCAGTTAAAGGACCCACATTGTGAAATTCACCTCTAAAATCTACCTAAGAAACCTCTGAAACCCCTGCATGAAGGAAGTCCCAAGGAAACCCGTGACCCGCGGTGAAATCTACCTGTTTTTTACAAGAAGCAACTAAAAAAGCCAAGCCACAGGCTAGAAGAACTGAATTAACATTTCTCTCACCTCTGCTAAAGCAATCCTCTGCAATTAACCATCTAACCAGCTCAAAAACACTCTGGTTCCTCAAAACAGAGTGCCCCACAAATTCATAAGCCTGTGACAGCCTCCTTGCACTGCCAAAACTGCTCACTGCAAACAGAGAGCAGTAAGCCATTCCTCAACATTCACATCAAGCTTGAAACACAATAAACCACCAGCAAAACGAAGACAATGGCCACTCCAGCTGCTCTGGATTTTTTGCCTATAAATCCACCTAATAGAGAGCTAGAAGCTATACCACTGGTGGACAGTGATGCCCTCATCACAGATTTTGTGGTAGAAAGAAACCATTTGCAGACATATTGCCAATTAAGAAACAGTCACTTGGACAACAGTGACCTGTATGGGGTCTGGCAATCTAATCTACCCACCTACTTCCTGCCTTCTGTCAACAGTTTCCCTGAAATCATCCACCTATGTGCAGAGAAATATGACCAGAAACTCAGGGCTGTGAAGTCTCCATCTCAGAGCATCCTCTTCTAGATAACTCCAAACTCCATCAACCAGATGCTCAACTACAAACAGACCCAATTGCTATACCCCTTCTCCATGAACTATTTGTTGGATGAGGGCTCCAGACTTTCTGATTCAGACATTACTGCCATAGCCAGGAAATTCATGAAGGCAGACTGCCAACCCTCTGGGCCACCTCCTTTCTCCTATGAAGATTTCAATGAGGTTGGCAAGATATTGGTAGATATGCTGACCTCTGTGCTGGGGTTCACCACAAACAAACATGTTGATCTGACTGTGCTGGTCATGCTCTCTGGCATACAGCTGATGAAGCCCCCTGCTATGAAATACAATTATGCCAAGTACATTGCCAATAAGATACATGATCAATTGACAAGGCTGGACAGGGAGGCAATATTCAAATATTCCTCATACATATATCACTTATTCTTGTACTACCAGACAGATAGCTTCCAGTTCTCAATAAAGAAGCTAGAGTCACAGGGTGAGAGAAGGTCTGTGATCTTCTGGTCTTCAGTCTTCCACCAAGTACAGAATTCCCCTTACTCATACTGCGAATTCATTGATCAGTTTGTATATCCAGTTACATGCCTCTTGAGGAGGACTCCTCCTATCAGATTGTCCAAGGATATGCATAAAATATTGCAGCTATCCAGAAGCTACAAAATTGGTGTTTGGTACTTTTACCAGAACCACACCGTAATCAAAATTTATGGCTGTGAGATCTGTCCCTACAGGCTCCCAAAGTATGTCCCTATGAGGCTATTTTCCCTGGAGTACTATAGACAGCTTATAAACTCCGACCTAACACACTTTCACAGTGCCAAGAAGAAAGCCAACCTAAAGTTGAGGGACCACGTAGGCCCATTTACCATGAACAAAAAAGATGGCTGGCAAGAAGCTGACCAAATACTAGGACATCAGCTCAACTTAAGAGAAGCTTCTGGTGGGTCCCTTATGACCCTGAAGGTTTCATCAGTGCAAGGAGGGTTAAATATAGGCTGCTAGCCTATAAGCATTTCCTCACTCCCTCAAGTACAACATTTTGCTAATCAAGATGAATGGGTGCCTGAATCAATAGTAGAGGAATTGACTCAGGAAGAAATAATGGAGTAGAATGTAAAGGACTTTGAAAAAACTCTTGACTTAGACTCTTGTCAACAGGTCTTCAAGAAACCAGTCCAAGCAGGAGAAGGTACCTATACTGCCCCAGCAACAGAGGACATCCAGCAGGCTCTAGCAATAACAACGACCACAAAAGGAAAGGAGAAGATGGATGAACAACAGGAGATAGAAACAGGGCAGCCTAGTACTTCAAAGAACCAGCAATCAGGACAGGCCCCTCCCCTGGAAACTCAACAAACTCAAAACCCAGTTTTGCAGACCCCTCTCAATGATGAGAGAGGGAAAAAGAGAGACAGAGAAGAAAGAAATCACACCTCCAACAGGGTCATCACAGCAACCAGAGGCCAAGAGGCCGAGGGTAGACCCTGAAGCAGAAGGAGACATAAGTGAAGAGCTAGCAGAAAGCCAAAGCAAAGAAAGACAGACGAGCCAACAGACTGCCACTAGCTCATTTAAGCTAGAACAGGCTCAAAAGCATACTGTGGAGGTGTCCTCCTCCAGACAACAAGGCGAAAAACCAGCCACAGTCAAAGAGGGCTTCAAAGAGATCAAGGCACAAAATGAATTGCTAAGGGTGCAGCTCTATGAGAAATTCCTAAATACAACCCCAACCAAAAAGCAAAGATTGATGGCTGCCTTTGATCTAAAAGAAGAAAAGATGATTTTTACTCATCTAAAGCCCAAAGTGCCAAACCCAAAGACCACAGCAGATTATGACAGGACAAATCTAGAGGTCTTTGCTAAAGATATACACCCCATGGATCAAATTGAGCTGCACAAACAAACTGGGGAGATGGTGTATGCAACACTTGTTGACAGCGAAATGCTGGCCCATCAACTAAAAGAGTCCCTTAAGCACACCAACAGATAGCTTGATTTGGAGAGATTGTACTCCTCCGCCAAAGATAACAGAATAAAGACTTTGGAGGACATAATTATTGATTTGGGACATGACCCAAAAGATCCAAAGGGTGTTAGAGCCCTTATGAAGAAAAAGGAGGATGATATAGCTGCATTGAGGAAATAGGCAAAATTGCCTCCTACCATCCATCCTGACACAACAGAGCTTGCACAAGAAAAACAGGTGGACAATGCTATGGAGCTGCTCCTAGTCATGAACCAAAGGATACTGCAAATGGAGGCAGAGTTAGAAAAAGCTATACAGGACAAGCAAGGGGAATCTGCCTCCCAACCACCTCAAACTTCAACAAACCTTCAACCTACCCCTCCAGCACAAGTAACAGCAGCCCCTCCTTCTGCTCCAGCACCTACTACAGCTACATCAACAACTGGAGCAACAGTAGAAGCCACAACAGCAGCAGAATCCAGCATGGGCATGGAGGAATTGATGAAGGTTGTTAAAGAGCTAGAAAACCAAGTCACAGAAATAAATATTTCCAAGGAAAAATTGGCCAAGCTAGAGGCCAGTTATCACAAATCAAAGATCACTATGGCAGAGAAGCAAAGAGAAATAAAGGCCTCGGAGGCCAAAGTAAAAACTCTAGAGAAAGAGTTGATGCTAGGTAAGACCCTAGCAGAAATAAAAAAGATTATTTGGGCCAAAATTGGCCAATCTATATAGGACCAATGGAGGTCCATTCAAGCAATTTTTGAATAGGTGGAGCTGAAAGAAATAGCTCATGTAGAGATTCAGAGAGCCAGGACAGCCCTGGGAATAATGCCTAAGCAGGCCACCAAAATTATTCACTTTCTCAATAACCGCACTAGGGAAGAATTGGCTGCTCTACAAATAGCCAGCAGAACAGATACAATCCTCACAGCCAAGAAGGTATTGACATTAAGGAATTTCACTCAGACGCTAGAGAGGAAATGTCAGGAGATGAAGGTTGAGATAGATGAATTCAGAGCTAAAATGGCTATTTTACAGGACAAAGGACTGCCAAGCTTAGTGACTGGTACAGGACATCTGCTGTCATATAATCAGTATATGACAAGGATCAACAATTATGTTGAAAACCAGATCACAACATCCAGCAGCTCCACAGAAGAAGTAGGGCCTCCCTCTGGGCAAACCCTCTATGACAAGCTGGAGAATCTATTCTTTATTGAGCATGAAATTAATCATCTATTTGAGGTCCCTCCTAATTTTTATAGACACACAGAGGCAGAGGAGATAGTGGTTAAAATGAGAAGACATCAGGTACCCCCAAATGATTGGTGGCAAGCAATGTTGGAAATTTTGCCTAGATAATTCCACTTTGCCTTTTGCCTTTTTTGAAAGATTAGCAGACAGGTCAGCGGGCAAGTCAGCATGCAGGTCACCAGACAGGTCAGCAAGCAAGTCAGCATACAGGTACAACAAGCAGCATACAGATGACTCATCAATCCACCCAAATAGCAGGCCAAAATTAACGCAGTATTAAAAGTACTACTACCACCTACTTTCCACAACCAAAAGTCAAGTCTGTCTGACAGAGGAATGTCGGCTACCTCAGCATTTAAAGTTATATTTATGTTGTCATTTACTTTTTGTAAGAGAGTTGGTGGTGCAATTTATTGCACCATAACTCTCCACTAAGATATTTTATACCCTATTTTTGTATATATATCCCCTCAGATAACGCATTGAGGGTCAGTTGTAATACAATTCTTCCTGAAGAGCTCTGTTGTATACTGAAGACTTTTTGATAATAAAAATTGCTGATGGAGATTGCTGGTTCCAACACTGTCTGAAGATGGATATGTAAAGCTCTGTGTTGTTGCAGAATTCCTGTGTCATTTGCTGAATCAATAAGTTTTTCTTAACTGTGTATGTGTTTCCTGTTTGTTCCATAACTTTTGTGTTTTCATAATCTTAGTAAATAGAGAAAAAGAATAGCCTAGGATTTGTTCCAAACACCCTATGCTCAATCTCTATTTCTAAATATGTTTTCTGCTGGATTAGCCATAGATATGAATTCTTAATTGCTCATGTCTAAACTTATCCTAACATGGTGAATACTGTTTAAGAATTCTTAACTGCTCTTAAGCATTACTTTCATGTTTCTTCATTAGCATAGTGAAAGATTCTTAACTGCCTTTCACTCACTAAATTCCCATTTTTCACCAACAAATCTGATATATTGTTTCACACATGCCTAACTTGCTCCGCAGCAACATTTTCTCTCCACAGATCCACTTTCAAAAAGCACAAATATCTCAACTCCATTGCCCAATGGAACAAACTGTCCTGTAAATCTATACTTCAGTTCTAAAAGAATTCACCAACCCACCAAATTCAAACAAATAGTGCATCATAACTAGTCTAAAACACTCATCAAACAAAGCTAAACTATAAAGAGAGAGCCCTCTCTGGTTACAGGTAGACTAGGACCTGTAATTGCAAGATTGGTCAGTGGTTACCTCGGCCGTATTCCCTTTAGGAAGCAGGGAACAACTTGAGTGATAACAGTAACCAAGGTTGAAGGGTTGAGTTATAAGGACCCGCCGGAAAGGATTACCAAAGGGTCAGACTAGAGTTAGTTACTAACTCGTTCCACATGAGCCCAATTAAGGGGCCTTGAACCTTAAGTATTGAAGGTTTCACTAGGCAGGTCATTGAAATTCCTGGGACATATGAGATTATGCATTTTATATGCATACTGTGAGTATCATAGGGTTTTCTTGCATCATCACTGCTTGTAATTTTACCCCTAGACCCTGCTAAAGGATTGCGCTATATAGAGCCGATGTGCGACTATGAAAGTGATGATGATTTGGAATGCATCTATAAGATAAAAATGTGAAACTAGAATTGGCCGAATCCCACTATGCATGGACAGATTGCATGGGAGCGCAAAATCTCCTGTACTTTGGATTCCGACGAGGAAACAGAGTGATGGAAAATCGGTTACATGAGGTAACCACACTAAATTGTAATATGATGACAAGGTCGCTGCACTGTGTATCGATAGAAGTAAGAAACTTGCCTACTTATGATGGTCTACGTAAGGTAGATACCTTCTTGAGTAAATTTGAAAGGGAGGTGATAGAAAAGAAACGCTTCCAGGCCTTGGATTGGGTACTGTGTGCCACGCCTATGAGGTGGTGGGGTACGCACAAAATAAGCTTTGACGACTGGCGTGAATGTAGAAGGATGATGTGCACAATATTTGGGAAGCCTAGGGTGCGATTGACAGACAAGTACAATGGACGAAATGATCCTTGTTTGAGTGTGGCCAAGTGTATGCAGGCATATGGAAAAAAACCTTCGTGGATGCGCATGAAATTTGCATTGAAAGGTATGGTCAATAAGTATGTGTTGGGGGGACAAATGTGAAAATGGCTCCTAATGTTGTAAATACATTACGTAGGAAGGACAATCACGTAGAAAGTTATCCACATGGAAGCATTTAATATGGTGTGTGACACATTGACAAAGGTATGTAATGCACAATGAAGTGATTGGGACTTGCACGTACCCACAATATTGTGGGCTTATAGGATGACATGCAAGAAACTGTTAGGACAAACACCTTTCCATCTTGTCTATGGAGTGGAAGCTATAATGTCTATGGACTACATCATACCTAGTCTACGCATAGTGGCACTCACAGGTATGACAGACCATGGGGTCTAGAGGAGAGGTTCACGTAGTTGGAGGATCTTGAAGAAGAACGCTTTTTGGCTGGATTTCACCAGCAAGTACAAAAGCAGTGCGAAAATGCCTGGCACAATTGACATATTAAGTTGTACACCTCCAAGGTGAATTATTTGGTGTTTCTATATGATAGTAAGTTTGATCAATTCTCAGGGAAGCTCAGAATGCATTGGTTGAGACCATATGTTATTAGGGAGATCATTGATGGTGGCGTGGTGAAGTTGGTAAAATTAAATGGAGAACTCTTCCCAGGAGGCATACACAGGTGGCCTGACCATTTGAATAGCTGCAGGAAGCATAGTCTTAGTGCTCTAGGCATTTGAAAGGAGGTGTGGGACTATAAACTACTCTATCCAGAAGCTGCGAATGTCAAGACTGCTCCCAGTAGTGAAGTGTCACAGGGTCCACGACAGCATGAGGGTAGCTACGCTGCCATGCGGGTTGGTTGGAAAGTGGCCATTACAGTCACTATTCACAATGTGATGCTTGGTTTGAGATCAAATGGAGTGGGCGGCAGGCATTTAAGGTGAACTTTATGGGCTAGATTTGGGAAAACCTGCTACCAAGGGACCATTAATGGAACAAAAATAGGGGGAATGGTCAAATTCAAATTCAAAAGGCACTATAAATTGCAAAGGGTTGCCCAACAAAAAACACTTGGCCATTTGAGAATTAAGTTGTTACAGGCTCAGAGATTCATGAACCAAGATTTGTTTGATCTTTTGAAGTCGAAGTCATTGTTTAAGCACTTACATGAACCATTAAGAGAATTGTGGAATAGTAGTATGGCAACACCTAAGGAAGCCATGGATACTTTCAGGAAAGTGGTTTAGCTACAACAGTCTTTGAACACTGCATCCAGGAAGTACAATAGGCAGCTGCTTAGTGCGTTTCCGATATTGCAATAATCCAGGCAGAGTTGGCAGGTCTTCACATAGAGATCTCTACACCGATAAAGTGACTTGAGGGCGAGTCATGATGTTTGTGTTGGGGGCTTGTTGGGCACGGGATCGCCCAAGGAAATTTTTGGGGCTTAGAGCATAGATTTTGCTCATAAATTGTATCTTTGATGTAAAGACTCCGCATTTTGTGGGTGCAAAGCGCGTAGCTTGTAAATGAGTCATAGGATTGTCCGCCCTTAATCTTGTAATGTAATTTTGGCTATAGAGATCTACCCATGGCCCACAGACCATGGGATTGTATAAATAGAGCGAGGCTCTAAGTTGTAGGGCAATCAATTTAATGATCATGGAATAGAAGCATAGCAGAAGATCTAAGGGTAAAGTCAAGTCTTTGGGTCATAGAGTAGGAGAAGGCATTTCAGCTGAGTGCACAAAGGCCTAGTAGTCTGCATCTGAGTATGTGGACCCCTGCAGCTGAGAGCATACGTTGAGTCGAGTCTGTAACTGTTGGAAGCGTTAATAAAGTTAAGTTTTATATCATTCGTATGTATTTGTTTCCTGTTTTCTGCATTTAATGTATCAGGTATGAATTTCATTTCTATTGTTTATATGACGTGAAAACATATATGATTGTGTTAATTAAGTGAGTGCAGGATAAGGTATCTATTTACATGAAGTTAACTAACATCTTTAAGAAGATAAGAGACACAGTGTAATTTTGGGAAATAGCACAGATCGTTGCCATAGCAGTGTGAAAGCATTTTTACCCTTGGTTAGGGTTGTGCGCAGGCGATTATAACAGATAGTGAAGCTCTCGTAGGTCAGAACAGTGTGTGAAGTGACTTGCATGAAGGTAGGCACATTTGGACTAAATTGACCCCTCATACATCTCAAGGGTGTGGAAACTTGGTTCCATCATCCCCCCATACTGCTTTTGGTGAGACTTCAGTCCGCGCTCCATGAGCTTATGCTGAAAGGGCCAGTAGTGTAGGTATTTGTTTGGCAAAATAACTCCGACCCTGTTATGCTCTTAACCTGCAAATGATACCCAAATAAAAAATATGCGAAGAAAAGATACCCAGAACACAGAATAGTAATGATTTTATTATTCAGAGAGTAATGTTCACTTGCCTCTTCGAGGGGGCAACCTCCAATAGAGTAGAGCTCGATTACAAAATAAGACACGATGCTCCTCGCAGGGAGTCTCTATCCTTTATATATGACTCATACATGCAATACCACGGGCCAATATCGTGGTATTAATAATACCATCTATCTAATACTACGGCCCATTTGCAACTAACTGTGGTTCCGTTATTAATTGCGGATTAACCACTTACAATTATTAATATGGGCTTTATTGACTCTTGACTATGACGTGATCCCAATACATAAATAAGGGGGTTAGGGTGGGACCCTAACATGCCCTCCCCCTTAAGACTAGCCTTGTCCTCAAGGCTAAAGCTGCGGAAACTGCTGAAGAATAGTGGTTGGTTCCCAAGTTGCATCTTCTGGAGAGGTGTCTTTCCATTTGACGAGGACTTCCTTAATCACGCGGCCGCGCAGTTGCTTGACTCATGTGTCTAGGACCTATTCCAGTTGAAGCCAGATGGACCCTTCTTCGTCCAATTTAGGTAGACTGGTCTGAATTCTGCAATTTTTCCCAATCACTTTCTGGAGGCATGAGACATGGAAAACTGGATGGATTTTTGCAGTAGTTGGCAAGTCCAACTTGTAGGCCACTTCTCCAATGCGCTGAAGTACTTGATATGGTCCGTAGAATTTGGGAGAGAGTTTCTAACACCCCTTGTCTTTGAGTGATGTTTTCTTATATGGTTGGAGCTGTAAAAAGACCCGATCCCCTTCTTGAAATTGGCGCTTTGAGCAATTCTAGTCTACCTGTTGCTTCATGAGGTTCTGAGCTTGATGAAGATTCTCTTGAAGATGGGCGAGCATGGTTGTGCAGTGTTGTAGGAGTTGATCCACTGCTTGTACTTTTGAGCATCCCTTGAGATACGAAGTAGGTGAAGGTGGGAGTTGACCATATACTGCTCCATAGGGAATGATTTTGGTGGTGGCATGATAGCTGGTGTTATACCACCACTCAGCCAGAGGTAGCCACCGTACCCAAACGTGTTGCTTTTCTGAAGTGAAACACCTAAGATAGGTTTCTAGACATTTGTTGACGACTTCGGTTTGACCATCTGTTTGCAGATGATAGGAAGTACTGAGTTTTAGTTGAGTGCCTTGTATTCTGAAGAGTTCCTAGCAAAAATTACTGGTGAAGATCAGGTCGCGGTTGGACACAATAGAAGTGGGCATGCCATGAAATTTGAAGATCTGATCCATGAAATATTGAGAAACCAAAGTTGGTGTAAACGGGTGGGGTAGGGTGTAGAAATGAGCGTACTTCGAAAGTCAGTCCACAACCACCATGATGACTGACTTGTTCCCTGACTTTGGAAGACCTGTAATGAAATCCATAGAAACCTCCATCCAAATTGATGCTAGAGTGGGCAATGGTTGTAATCTGTCTGGTGTGTTGACGTTTTCCCCTTTGTGGCGTTGACAGACATCGCATTCTGCTATGAAAGTAAGGATGTCCTTTTCCATGCCTATCCAAAAAAATGATCTTCTGGTGTGAGCATACGTCTTCTGAAAGCCCAAATGTCCTACAGTGGGAGATGAGTGCAATTCTGCCAAAATGCGACTTTTGAGGGTGGATGTTGGTGATATTACGACTCTGTCCTTGTAGCGAAGAATATCATCCTGCCACGAGTAGCTCTTGGTGGAATTTGGATCTACCTACAATTGAGAAATGAGTTGGGAGAGCCCGGGGTGTGAAAACCATTCCCTGTGAGCTTCTTCAATCCATTCTGGAATGGGGAGGGAAATTGCTAGCAGGGTACTTTCCTCCTCAAATTGGTGAGATAATGCATCTGCTACACTATTGTCTTACCCTTTCTTGTAAATGATCTTATAATGATATCCCAACATTTTGGCTAGCCATTTATTTGTTGTGGGGAGGATAGGCGTTGCTCCAAAAAATATTTAAGACTCTGATGATCTGTGCGGATTTGGAAACGTCGCCCCAATAAGTAAGGTCGCCAGGTTTCGACTGCATGTAAGATGGCCATCATTTCCTTCTTGTAGGTAGATTTTCCTAGATTCCTCCCACTAAGTTGTTGACTTGTGAAGGCCAACGGTCGCCCTTCCTACACTAAGACAACCCCAATACCTGTACTCGAAGAATCACATTCAATGATAAAAGATTTGGTGAAGTCAGGTAGTGCTAAAACTAGAGTGGAACACATGGCATTTTTTAGAGCTGTAAAGGCCTGTTGTGCTTCCTCATTCCAGAAGAATGAATTTTTCTTTAGGAGTTGGGTGAGGGGCTTTGCTATGCAACCATAGTTGTGGACAAATTTACGATAATAGCCTATGAGACCCAAAAAATCCTCGCAAGCTTTTCAAGGTCTTAGGTTGAGGCCATTCCTGCATTGCCTGGATCTTTTTGGGGTCCACCTTGACACCTTCACGCCCCACAATGTGGCCCAAATACTCTACTTCTTCCATGCCCAACGAACACTTGGACATATTGACAAATCATTTATGCTTGTGAAGCAATTGCAAGACTAGATCTACATGCTAAAGATGCGCAGCCCAAGTGCAACTATAGATGAGGATGTCATCGAAGAAGACAAGGACAAATTTCATGAGATATGGTTTGAGAATGTGGTTCATAAGGCTCTGAAAAGTAGAGGGGGCATTAGAAAGACCAAATGGCATGACCAAGAATTCATAATGGCCTTCATGAGTTCTGAAAGCAGTCTTGGGGATGTCAACTTCCTTCATGCGAATTTGGTGGTAGCCTGAGCGAAGATCCAACTTAGTGAAGAATTGAGCCCCATTGAGTTCATCTAGAAAATCATCAACCACCGGGATGGGAAATTTATCTTTGATTGTCAACTTATTGAGGGCCCTGAAGTCGGGACACATCCGCCACTCCCCATCTTTCTTGAGCACCATGACCACTGGGGATGAATAAGGACTAATGCTGGGACGAATGACACCGGCTTCCAAAAATTCCTTGATGATTTTTTCTATTTCATTCTTTTGAGTGAACGGATATCTGTAGGGCCGCACATTTGGGGGTTGAGCCCCTGGAACCAAGGTGATGCTATGATCATGTTCCCCTCACGAGGGTGGAAGCTCATGAGGCTTGTCAAAGACCGACAAATGGTTATTTAAAATCTGTTGCATCTCAGGATGAATTGGTAGAGGCTTGGTTTTGACTGCCTGGATGGCATTAAATTAAGCTATAACTCCATGATTGCCCTTTTTTAACAATTTTTCCATCCTATGTGAGCTAATGATAGAGGGGGCTCCCGCCTGGACTCCACGGAGGGTATGTGTGTAGTTGTTCTGCTTAAAACTCATATATAACTCCTAGAAATCCATTGTGATTGGCCCAAGAGTGTGGAGCCATTCAGCTCCGAGGACAATGTCGCAACCCCCCATGTGTATGGAAAACATGTGGGTTTTCAACTGATAATCCCCCATCTAAATTTTGACATTTTCACAGTAGCCTTCACATTTCATTGTGCCTCCATCCGTAATTTGAACTTGGAAGTTAGAAACTACTCGTACAAAACAATGCACTGCTTCTATGACTTTTTGATGGATGAAATTATGTGTACTTCCACTATCAATCAAGAGTACTACTAGGCGATGTTTAATAAAACCTCTGATTTTGAGAGTTTGAGGGGAAGAAATCCCTGCCAAAGCATGCAACGAAATAACTGGTTCGTCAGAGACATTGTCCTTTTGGTTGTCTTCTTCTAGCGGGTCATGTTCCTCCAGTGGTGGATCTTCCTCTGTTGAGCTATAGTCAGTGGCATCAATTTGAAAAAATTTGGGCTCCTTGCATTTATGACTTGGGGAGTATTTTTCATCACAGTAGTAACATAGGCCTTTCTTTCTTCTTTCGGCCATTTCCGCAGGTGACACCTTTTGGACCTTAAGTGTTTGAATCGTGTTGTGAGCCTGTGGGGGGCGACCTATAGCGGAGAAATTTGGGCGACTGTATTGGGCTGCTAATGCACGTTCCACGTTACGAGCTACCTTGCAAGCCTCCGTCCATGTGGGAGGGTGGTGCAGTAGGACTTGGGCTTTGATAGCTTCTTTAAGACCGCTGATAAAACATTCTGTGTAGAACACATCTGAGAGACCCCAAGTGCGGAAGGCTAAGGCTTCAAAATATGTAATATATTCATCCACTGTACCAGTCTATCGGAGCTTAATAAGACGACCCAAAAAAGATGATTCCTGGTCAAAGCGGTCTTGAAGAGCTTTGGTGAATTTGGGCCAAGTCCTAAAAGGTCCAGTGCAACGTTGATGCCATTCGCACCATTTCCACCTTTCATTGTCCTCATTGTCCAAGTACATGCTCCCCAACATAAGCTGAGTCTCATCATCGAAGATGTGATTTAGTTTGAAATACTGCTCCATTTGTGTTATCCATGCCGACAGGTGAGAACCGTCAAATTTATGCATATCCAACTTGGGAGGTCGCTGACTGGGTTGTGGGTGGGTGTGCCAGACGTGAAGAGAGTGGCTAGACTCACCCTCATTGTGTTCATGGCCGTTATACGCCTCCTCGTGGGCTTGCTCCTTTCCCTTCGGGACTATTTTCTCGACCATGCTACATAGTCCGGTAAGCTGAATGTGGAGGTTTTGCATTGATTCTTCAAGTTTGTCCATCCTTTCATTGGCCATCGCTTGAGCTCTAGTTTCTACCATACATCAACCGGATTTTTTCAAAATTGGGACCGCCTAAAAAAATTTTCACTAAGAAGTGAATGGTACCACCGTGCTCAGCTCGTCGTCCTGATTCTGATGGGCTAGATCACCAATAAGTGCCCCGAAAGATCTCAGAATTTTTTTATTTTTTATTTTTATTTTTTTATTTTTTCTGAAAATTCCTAACATAGTTTTACTCCTTCCTTATCAATACTGCAGTGGCCAAATCCTCAAAATGTCAATGCGGCCAAAATTCCTGCGAAAATTATACCCTGGTATAGGAACCCTTCACAACGACTCTGATCTGGTGGATCTGAGAGATCTGAATGGTGGATTGGGATTGATGTCTGCTACTGCTGCACCCCTTTTCACAAGCAGATCTAGAAGAGATTATGTGTGATCCCCCGATAGAAAAGGGAACTATGGTCTTGAGGAGTGTCAGGTGCTACAGATCGCAATATACATAAGGGTCTGGCAGTAGTACTCAGCCCAATGTTTCAAGGCTCTAACTAAGGAGGATCGATCGTACCCTTAGCCGTACACCCCGACTACCCTATCGTACGGGTGAGTAATCTCTTCGAGTGCTGTTCTCGGTGTATTGTAGTCGCGAGAAGGCCGCCTTTTTATCTATGGCGAGGTTTCAAGGGAGCCTAGGGGGCTTCCGATATACCCAGAGGGTACGTGGAAGACAGTCCGTGCGCGGTTCTGTCTAATGCGCTACTACTCAAGGGGTACCCTAGGGGTTACAGGGAGTCAATAGAGTACCACCTCTTGTTTTCCTACATGTATCCTCCCAAATCTGCGGCTTTATGCACCAACGACAAATCTTGTGGTTTAAGACGCCGAAACACGTTCTAGCCAAAAAAAATTGCCAAGAAATGGGACCCACCGGCCCTGGAAAGTGCTCTGATACCACTTGTTATGCTCTTAACCTGCAAATGATACCCAAATATAGAATATGCGAAGAAAAGATACCCAGAACACAGAATATGCGAAGAAAAGATACCCAGACACAGAATAGCAATGATTTTATTATTCAGAGAGTAATGTTCACTTGCCTCTTCGAGGGAGCAACCTCCAATAGAGCAGAGCTCGATTACAAAATAAGACACGATGCTCCTCGCAGAGAGTCCCTATCCTTTATATATGACTCATACATGCAATACCACGGGCCAATACCATGGTATTAATAATACCATCTATCTAATACTACGACCCATTTGCAACTAACTGTGCTTCCATTATTAATTGCGGATTAACCACTTACAATTATTAATATGGGATTTATTGACTCTTGACTATGACATGATCCCATTACATAAATAAGGGGGTTAGGGTGGGACACTAACAGAACCTATGTTAGGCCCCATCAAACCAAAAAATGGTTCCGTTGGGGGCCTATTGGGCATGGGAACCCCCAAGGAAAGTTTTGGGGATTAGAGCCCAAAGTTTGGTCATAAATTGTATCTTTCATGTAAAGACTCTGCATTTTGTGGGCATGGAGTGCGTAGCTTGTAAATGAGTCATAGGGTTGTCCGCCCTTAATTTTCTAATGTAATGTCAACTATAGAGATCTACCCATGGTCGGAGGACCATGGGATTGTATAAATAGAGCGAGGTTATAAGTTGTAGAGAAATCAATTTAATGATCATGGAATAGAAGGATAGCGGAAGATCTAAGGGTAAAGTCAAGTCTTTGGGTTGTAGAGTAGGAGAAGGCTTTGCAACTGAGTGCGTAGAGGCCTAGTAGTCTGTAGCTGAGTGCGTAGACCCCTGCAACTGAGTGCACGGGGCGAATCGAGTCTATAATAGTTGGAAGTTTTAATAAAAATATGCTTTATATCATTCCTGTGTATTTATTTCCTATTTTCTGCATTGAATGTATCGGGTATGAATTGCATTTATACTATTTATATGATGCACAAATATATATGATTGTGTTAATTAAGTGAATGTGAGATAAGGTATCTGTTATAGACATATTTGGGCACTACAACCCCAATCATATATGTCCATAAGCCAAGGGCTTCTGAGTCCCTAAAAGTGTTATTTCATACCCTAAAGGAACAAGGTCAGCTGATTACATCATCTCCCAAAAGTTCTCCACAGAGAACTGCTCAGAACTGGTCAAAACTAGACCATACAGACTACTCAGTTCAAAGGGTGTGATGCATCTCACCTACCACATGAAAAAGGTGTGATGCATACTGAAAATCCCTTCTGTAGGGTGCGATGGGCGAGGGTAGACAAATGGCAGAGATAGTTTGCAAAGTGGATGATCATGGAATCTTACAGAAACTTCTCCTGTGACACTTGCCTCTCTGAATTCGCCCAGGGATGAGTAAGAGATCATGAATCTCCAATTGGAACAGAGAACTATCAGAGAGGGGACACTAATCAAAATCCCAAAAGCTAACTCACCCCCCTGCAATCATTTATATATGGATCCCTCATTCCAAAGAACCAGAGGCTGGAATCTTGTATCTTGTAAGGAAGTGTTGTTGGTTTCTTGGTGGAACATCATAGTGTTGGGTGATCTAAGCTTTTCATGAGGTGAATAAGGGCTTTCATGCTAGGAGGATGACGCTAGGTCAGATCACTGGGTTGCAATCTTCTCTTCTATTCTTTATATCAATAAATTTATTCAAGTTTTCCTCCACATTCTTGTATGTTTGATGATATATGCCTTTTTTTGGTCAATATATATCTAGTCCTATATTGCTTATGATTGTAGATCTCTGTACTTTGAAGGTATTATGCTGCTTTGACTTTACAAGTACTTTTTTAAGTGGAGCAAGCAAGGAAGGAGTAGCAAAGATCTGTCAGAGGGGAGAGGTAACAAGCAAGGGACCAAGTGAAAGATTGAGGTTGGTATTCTTTGCTCTTTTCCTATCTACTTCTCATAAAGGAAAAATAAAGTAACTTTACTCTGTTTGTTTCTAAGATAGCTACTCGCCTTAGTGGGAATAATAGCTCTGCATAGACACTAGATTTCCCGATATCAAAATGGCAACTCCACTGGGGAGTGAATAGCTTGTTTTCTTGTCTATATATGTTTGCTTTATAAACTACATACGAAGCCTGAAGTCAAGCCAGCTAGCCTTCGAACTGCATTTGCTATGCAAGTGCAAAGTATATCAATGCTACTTTAGTCTATCTCCGAGATTTGTTTATAAACTGAAAAATTGATTTGCAAACAACCTAATTTCCCTAGTGGTGTCTCAAGTAACCTCATTAGATCAGCCCCTATGATTTGCATTTACTGGCTATCATTAGCTCAGCCTAAATCCCTGAACTGAGCTACGAACTGTGACCAAGAACCAAGTTGAAGTCTCATCCCTGGACCATCAAACCTTCTCCTCTTGGGAATCTAGATGTATCGCACCTCTCATGTGTAGTAGGTGGGATACATCACTCTTTCCCTGTGCTATAGGTGAGATGATCAGATAAGACTTCTTCTGCTTCCAGATTTTGGTTTTTTATTCACTCTCTTCAGCTTTATTCAGCAGTTTTGTTGTCTATGCTCAGTATGCCACTATGGAAACTCCCTTCCTTTGCATGATTTAGCCTCCATTTTACAAAGAAATGTAAATTTTTTTATGTATTGTTCGCCATTTAGGGTTCTCCTTTACAAAGAAGTAGCGTAATCAAACTATCATCTTTTGATTTAGAAGTGTTGCAGGTGTCGTTTTCAGTTGAAGAAAAGAATCCTACTATTCTTGATGGTCGATTACAAAGTACTCTTGTATTTCATTTGAATTAATAGTTTTTCAAGTGTCGAAAAAAGTTTTCACTTCAAAATCGCAGTGTCATCATTATCTTCCTTTCATCTTTTGAAGAGAAAATCGTTAGTACTGTCGCTTGAAATGATTCAAATTTGTACTTAGCATTCTTTTTGTCATTCACACATTAAGAAAGTGAAAACAAATACATGCATGTGCATTTTCATTTGGACTGCTTGTTGATTTTGATTTAGGACAGTGCATCTAGTGTGTGCTCTCTGCTCTATGTTGAAACAATCCCGCTTCTCTTTCCTTAGTAGCTAGGATTTTCATTGCAAAAATAAGATTAAATGATTGTTTATCATCTTAGATTGCATTTTAGGAATTGTATATCTACATCACGTGGTGAACCTGAAAGGCAAACTTCATAATAAATATCAACTGTAAAATAAATTCAATGAACATTAAAATTCTTTGGAACCCAATGCACAACATTTAGAATTCTAGGCTAGAGACATATTCCGACGTCGTAAAGTTTGGTAACTATCGCTTTCATTGTAGGTTGGGTGATTCCTCTTCTTTGAGGCGACAAGTGCCATTACGGACTTGTTCTCCCATGTACCGTCGAGTATATATTGGGACACCACAATAGGCTATATCCTTTATCCTTAGGAAGCCGTGTCTGCCGCCTTATCAATCATAATGCACTGAACACAGCATTCAGGAAGATTGAATGCCATACCGTAAAAACTATTCTGCAGTTTTGTGATTGGTTTGGTAATCCTTCTATCTAGATTTTCAGAGTAGTCTCTTTCATTTCTTTTCAGACTCCTTAAAGGAAAAGGTCCATCTAAGCACTTGTCACTTCAGGCTCATTAAAAATCAAAGGCGACTAGAGTCATCTTTAGCTTTTTCTCGACTCTTAAAAATTGAAAAAGCAAGTTGCCTCAAAGCGTCATAAAATTTATTTTAATCAGAATAACATCATTGTTCCCACCTTGGTCTTAGGTTGAGAAAATGGAGTCCACCAACCAAGGATTTCCCCTTGGGGGAAATCGTAGTCCTTTCTCCTCTTGGGGAGATGTTGGTGCACCTCATATGGCCACATTTCCCCTCCCATGATTGACAATTGGCTTGCCAATATGGCTCTTCTCGACCTCTGTCGTTCAAACCACCACGATTCTTAAGCAATCAAGTCAGCAACTAGATGATACTATAGTTACACCCAACCTTCTACTTCGTTTGTTTCTCCCTCCCCTCCTTCCTCTTCACTTGATGAACTAGTAAAGCTAAAAACCAAGTAACTGAGAAGAAGAAGAAAGGGAAGGAGAAGAAGAAGAAGGAGCCCAAGGCAAAAAGGGGCAACCATGCATCATCTAGTGAAAATCCACACACTGCATCGTCCAAACCTAAATCTCCATGTGTCATTTGCAAAGGCGATCACTATCATCGAGATTGTATTTGAATCCCTCAGATCTTAAGGGACTGGTCTCCTCGTTTGCACAATCTGGTGTCGTCAACCTTTGATGATCATGTTGAGAGTACACCATCAACTAGTGAAAATGGAGTCTCTGGATAGAAAGGAAAATATAAATTTCCTTGTAGACTGTGTGAAGGCGATCATGCCATCCACCATTTTCCCTTCCTGGACAAAGCTAAAAGAGTCTTGGATAACCATCCTGCTTCATTGCTACAACTTCCTCCTAGGTACAAGAAACTCTTGCCAAGTCCATCGCTAGTTGAAAATCTGACTGACACGCCTTTGTGGTCAGTCGAAGCATCTATCATTGAAGATAAACCTTCTGAGTCAACACCGAACCAAGGTCAACAGGTCAAGATGGTAGTTGACCTGGTCTTGTCTTCGGAAGGTCCATCTTCAAATCATACAGCCACCGAAGAGAATGAGAACGACACCATTTAGATTCTTTTTGTAAACACAGACTCCGATGAACATAGGGGAAATCTACCTGTTCCTTTACCACAAGAATGAAATTCATCAGAGTCGTATTTGGTCATTTATTCAGTCCCACCTCCAAGCAACAAAGTCATTTCCTTCGATTGGAATCTACTAGACAGGCCCCGTTTACTGTCTAATGTACCATTCCAAATCATTGTACAAACTTACAGAATGGTCATGGTCGGTACTATCATAGATGAAGGGGCTTTTGTGAGTATCCTTTCCTCAACTACTTGGAAAGTGATTGGTTTGCCATCGCTTTTGCCTGAGATGAGAAATATGACAGGCTTCGACAAAGGAACCAATCAACCGTTAGGCATCCTTCCAAGTTTGCCTATAACTTTGAGAAGGAAAACCGCTTATCTGAACGTAATGGTAGTCCAAGGACCTTTAGATTATAATCTACTCCTTGGGCGTGACTATATTTATAGCATGGGAGCCATTTTCTCCTCTCTCTTTCGAGTAGTGTGTTTTCTGCATGAACACTAAGTGGTCCAACTCGTAGACTAGCTTTCATTCCTCAGCTCACACATAGCTAATAGTCAAATGCCATCCCTAACTAGTCTTTTCAAGCAAGGAATGTCTCATCAATATCTAGTCGGTCCACCTAAAGAGCGAGAGTAATTCGGTGGCCATGACTGAAACCTAGGGGGCATGCACCCCGGTTGCATCGACAGGGAAAATTTCAGTATAAAGGAGGTTTCCGCGAAGGATATATGACTATTCTAACACCCATTCGTTTAGGAAAATGGAATTAGACTGAAATAAGATTCCCTCATCAAGGTTAGGTGGTTGGAGCTAGAATCACCTTTGTCCAAATGGACTAAGCCAGGAAGTGTTTTTCTTTGCTACGCAGATGGACACTATCTTGAAAATGTGAGAACTTCTATATGGTAGCTTGGAAACTTTATTTCACTATACCTGGGGGCATGCAAACCTTTTTGCATGCAAGTAAAGAGAGACCATTTATTTTCTTAGTTTGTAGATTCTTAACCCTTTAAACTCATAGGATTGGTTGTTCCTAGCTTGCATAATGAAAGGATACGGAGCAAAGCTTTGAGTGGTGAAAGCTCCATAAAAATGGAACCTATCAATGAGACATCCTTATTATGTGACTGGCATGAGCAGTTTTTATGCAAAGTTCAAGATCGCTAAAAATTAAACCTAAGCGATGAGCAAATGTTCCCCTAGAGTTTAAGATCATTAAAAAATGAACCAACCTCTGGTAAATAACCATTGTGAATGCATTATCATCAGCTTTTGAGCCTTGGTCATGTTCCCATCTTCACCTCCACTCTGTTTTAGCCGATCATATGTCTCCAATTGATTGTTTACCCCTTTTGAGTTACAGCTGCGACGAGTGATTCTATTAGCCATCCTTGTAACACTACCATGATTGGAAAATTCCAAAACTTACCTGGAATGAGTAGCTACCTCAAAATATCAATTGTTCCTCAAAATCGAGTCTCCTTTAAGCTCTTTTCATCTGACTTATAAAATATGAAAAGATTGCCGAGCAATTGGCCTCTCCATCTCATTAAAGCTATCGGGAGTGCTACCCCTCCTCTAGATTTTAATGTTTTGGGACCTGAGGGATTATTACACAAAAAGATCGAGTTCTTGTCTTGTTCGGCTCATTAAAACTATCGAAAATTCATCCCTTTCGTATTATTTTATACCTTTTCGGACTTAAGGGGTTATATGAAGAAAAAGGATTATCGGAGTTTCCTTTCCATCCCTTTTCAGACTCTCTAAAATTGGAAAAGGACGGAGTTGTGTTTGTTATTAAACTCGTTAAAACCAATAGCGACAAACTTGTCCATAGGGACAAGAACGAGTTTCACTATCGCTAGGCTCATTAAATCATAACAACGGGTTTGCTCGAAGGGAAAATTATAGAACAAGCATATGTTATCCTCCTTAAGCTTGATAAAAATAAATAGGTAATAATCAGCAATGACTAGGGAAAATTGGGAAGAAAACTTGAAGAAACTTTATTGGTAGCGAGTCGCTCTTGAACATGACACTTTCACTCCATCACCATGATTGAGTTGGGTTGGGTTATTCTGTTCACCGGCCATACTACCATTCGTCCGTCGTACCATCCATCTTTGGGGTTAACACTACCAATCCATTTCAGTGTCGCTAATATGTTCAAGAGAAGTCAATCAGAAAATTCACCAACCCAGCTTATTTCTCATCTGCTTCAATACCTTCACCCTTCATTCTTTCATGATCGCCACCCTGAACCCTGTATCATCAGATCATTTTCACCTCCACAAAATCATTTTCTCCATTCTGTGTTGTATATGTGGGATTCATTAAGGCCCTCCTACGATGGGTTACTTCTTGTCGACGACATCTAATTATCCAAGAAGTCAACCTAGGAAAAACCCTTTCAGTACTTTGAAGCTTGCATGCCTCAATGGCAAGTTTCTCACTTTCAATGATAGGTTTACATCAATGGCCTTCGACTGAAAGATTTTGCATGGTGTTCGACGCCAAGTCCCATTTTCACACCACGGGAATTGTACTATAGTACCTTGAGGGTCATCATCATTATCGGTGATTCCTCTTGCACCTGTTAACAACTTACATCATTGGCGGTAATCAGGCGATGTCTTTCCATGTTCGACTCCAGAACATATTTCACATGGATCAACTTATACTTCGGGCGATGATTGGACGAGTTTGAAGACCCCGAATCTAGTTTCATCCATTCGGGCTGCGACATATTCAGGAAAATAAAGACATCAAATGTACATCATTGCTTCATAGATGATCATCTGAATCAAAGGATGATGGATTGATCAGAATCATCAGTCTACCACACAGACGGTTGTTTGTTATGTACATAAAAATGAATTTATAGAGCTAAGCATGGGAATGCCCGCCTCAGCCAGATCATGAAAATGTTATGAAGATAATGTATTATATTGTATCTTATTACAGCTCGCCTTCCAGTTCGAAAAACCTCGGATCCTCATGATAAAGCATTTCACCCAACATCAAAAGCTTTTTGGCCTCATGCTTTAGGGGGCAACTGTTATAGACATATTTTGGCACTGCAACCCCACTCATATATGTCCATAAGCCAAGGGCTTCTGAGTCCCTAAAAGTGTTGTTTCATACCCTAAAGGAACAAGGTCAGCTGATTACATAATCTCCCAAAAGTTCTCCACAGAAAACTGCTCAGAACTGGTCAAAATTGGACCATACAGACTGCTCAGTGCAAAGGGTGCGATGCATCTCACCTACCACATGCAATATGGCAAGCGCAATAAAATTGTTGGTGTTCAAAGGAGTAGGGAACGAAGATCTGGACCAATTTTGGTTTGTGATAAATGCTGTATGGAAAGCACAAGGCGTCAGGGATGACAACATAAAGAAGGCAACACTGGTAAGCACATTATAGGATCACACACTGATATGGTACATTAAGCATTCCAATGACAATCCAATCACCAGGATCGCGGATATCCAAGCTACACTAAACATGGAATTTAGTAGACCAAAATCAGAAATACAGTCGATTATCAGATTTAAGGAAATCGCGATGCTTCTAGGGTAGACCCCTTTCGAACTAGATCAGAGACTAAAGGGTATGGTTCGCGAAGCCAACATGACCTTGACGGATGGGAAACATCGCGCATGGTTTGTAGTGACACTAATGCCACATCTAATGACTGCGCTATCACAACAAAATCTATCCACTTAGGTTGAAGCCTTGGAGATCGCAATGAGACGCACAAGACCCCAATACAAGATCCTAACTTGGGAGTCCAATAGATCCACGCGTAGTCGAAAAACCTATGTCTGGAGATGCAGAGTTTGAAACAAGACAAGACAACTCACCCAGAGGCATGCAAGGAGGTATGGTGCATAAATTGCAAAGGCTAGGGACGTGACAGGGACCATTGTTGAGTTTTCATGAACTACTTGGCAGAAGGAGGGCCAATGGCATTGAGACTAGAGGAACAAGTAGGGCCGAGCACAACGCCTGCATTATGGTGCATGATTTTTCAGATAGGAGGGAAGCACACTGGAAATAACTCTCATATATTACAGAAATATACGCAGACGTCCCAACATTTATTATGTAGTTTCTATAGGTCAATAGGCCATGATGAGCGTACCTGTAGAAGTTATGAACTGATGATGGATTAGACTCCTACCTACAGGGTTCAGACTGAAACACAAGCCCTCGATCAAAATGCAGGGATGGTGCGCACTAGGTTTCATGGGTGTGGATGAGGTCGAGGTGGAATGGGACCAAGAAGGGGTCATGGATAGCTAATTTGTTACAATTGCCGAGGGCCAGGGCATTATGCCCGTGATTGTATAAATTCGACGAGAGCATCATGTTTATATTATACCCAGTTTGATCATGAGATGGAGAATTGCCCCACACTAATAGCGAGGCTGCGTAATAAAGGAACACTCTGACCTCCACTGACTTAGAACATGGAAATGATGAGGCCTGAGCCATGCAAAGAGGACCCAAATGTAAATATCGTGCTCCGAAGTGGTATCACGATAGGAGATGACAAGAGCAAGCAACCCTAAGAGAGTGCTTGGCTTCGCAAGGCTCCTACAAAGGAATTAGAGTTTGATTTGGAGTGCATGAAGGAGACATTCATGGAAGCTAAGAAGAGATTCATGGAGGCCTCCAATTTAGGTAGTAAAGACAAACTAGAACCAAAGATGGACCCATCAATGCTTAGTAACTTTCTGGAGACATGCATGAAACTAATGCATGACAGCAAGGCTGTAAAGGGACTACAAGAACTCATCAATAGGTGCATTGGGTATGGAGAACCACACATAGTCTAGAAGCTCAGGAAGCACACAATGAAAATAGGAAGGGGGATGAGATTGACTGCGCAAATTAGGGAATATGAAATGGTTCAAGTGATTCTGGATTTAGGATCGGCCGTGAATGTACTACCAAAGTTGACATGGAGCACATGGGTAGGCCTCTATTGCAATGGTCTCCTATTCAATTTCAAATGGAAAACCAGCAAAATATCCTGTTGATAGGAAGATTGTAGGGAATAACAGTAGATATCAAAGGTGCAAGTGCCCTTGCAGATTCCAAAGTGATAGAGATTGTTGATGACAACAATCCCTATCCCTCTCTACTGGGAATAGATTGGGCCACTGATATGAATAGAGTGATAAATCTAAAGAAGCGAAAAATGATTTTTGAGAAAAAGTCACTACGCCTAATGGTACCTTTAGACCTTGCATAAGGATCACGCTACACAAAGCCAGTGCATGACGACAATCTAGACTGTATCTATAGGTTAACCACCTGGGAATAGGATTCGGTGAATCCTACAATGGATGGAAAGATTTAGTGGGATTGTGAAAGCTCTTGTACATGAGATTCAGACAAGGAAATAAACTAATCATAGAATCGGTTACATGAGGTAACCACAATCAATTGCAACATGATGATAAAATCACTACACTACATGACAACAGAGGCAAGGGATCTGCCTATGCATGATGGATTGACAGTGGTGGATGAATTCTTGAACAAATTTGAAAGTGAGGTACTACATCAATAGTAGTTCGATGCTTTGAAATGTGAACTGCGCACTATGCTCGCAAGGTGGTGGGGTACACACTAACAACATTTTGAGGACTGGTGCAAATTCATAAGGGTGATGTTTATACAGTTTGGAAAGCCTCAGTTGCAGATGGAAGCCAAGTATGATGGATGAAACAGTCTGCGTGCCCACCTCTCTAGATGGGTACATGCATAGAGTACGCAACCTGCATGAATGCACACCATCCTCACGATAGTAAACCGGAACAACAAGCAGGAGTGAGCATGACGAGGGTGAAATGATGAAGTATGGGAAGACCAAGCATGCCAGCTATTATTCGTAGGGAAGCCTTTGAAAAGTTGTGTGAAGTGCTGAACACGGTCCACCATGTGAGACGCATTGACTGGGACCTTCGTGTACTAGCGGTTCTATGGGCTTATTGGACCAAGTGAAAAACCCTAACTGTGCAAGCACTTCTGAAGCTGAATTATGAAGTAGGGGTTGTAATCCCTATGGAGCATGCGAAGCCTAGTCCGTGCATAGCAGCACCCATAGATATGATGGTCCATGAAGCCTGGAACAAAGGAATCACACAGCCACGAGAAACATAACACATAATACTTGAGTAAGAAATCTAATGAGGAAAATTTAGACTCCGTGAACTTAAAAAAGAAAGGGTACGATTAAGGAAGAAAAGCGTTATGATGGATGCAGAGGTCAAGAAGCTAGAGGAGCAAATAAAGGAAGCATTCTTCATCGAAGAACCTAGGATGGTCAGACAAGGTTCGCACAATCATACTAACATGTTTGAGCACTATCACCGTGAATTGGTTAGTCTACTGCCTTGGCTTGGACTGCATATCACCGAACGTAGTGAGCAGGGTACGCGTTGGAAGTAGTAAAGTGCGTGATGTCGATCACAATAATGGAAGGTGGGGATTCTCCATGAACCATGGTGGAGGATGGGATGGAGCCCCAAACGGGTGGTGCGACCACTTGAATGGCCATGGGAAGGACAGTCTTAGCACTCCATGCAGTTGAAAGGAAGCGCGAGACTATAAACTATTATGCCCAGGAGCTGCATGATATTACGGATGTGTACAGTAGTAGAGCATCACAAGGTCCACGTCCGCGCACGGAGGGTTGTGCTGCTGCATGGATTGGTAAGAAAGTGACTATTTAGGTCACTATTCATGATGGGATGTGCAACTTAAGGCCAAATGGAGCAGGCGGTGGGCATTTAAGACATGATTTATGGGCAAGATTTGGGAAAATCTACCGCCAACAAAGCATTAATGGATTCTAATTGGGGGGAACAATCAAATTTGAATTCAAAAGGTGATATAAAACACAAATGGTTGCCCAGCAAACAACACTTGGTCATTTGAGAATTGAGCGATTGAGCAGAGCACTGAGCATTGAGAGCCAAGAGATAATTGAGCCCCTAAGTTCGTGAGTGACAGAATACAACCTAGATACGATGACCGCAACAAAGGATGGTTTGGGAATTGAAGAGGTAATTGTCGGCGAGGCTGCGCAAAACCCAATGGTGGAGGATGTTCCAGAAGGTGTCAGGGTTGTGGTAGAGATCTCCAAATCACCACGTATGCTAAGACCCAAGAAGGATAAACAGGCAATGGCTCGAGTACAGGTGTCCCCGAGGAACCCACTGCACAATAAACTATCGATGGCAGAAAAGGGGAAGCAGTCATGATAGAAACATATGAGGAAGAAGAAGATTTGCAGGCCTTGATCATTGCAAAGGAAAAAGAAGAAGTCATGGAGGAGGATATTCAACCTACCCACTCTGCAACAAAACTACCCACATATGTCCCTCCATGGAAAGGGAAGACCCAAGTGCCGAAGAACTTGGACAAAACCAATAGTTCACTCCAGAACCTTCTCCTCCCAGATGACATTGTGTTTGAAGGCATGCACCTGGGCCACATGCCAACCATGAATTTTCACAACTGGGGCCTCGCTAACCATGAGAAGTTCCCTCACCTGGGGACTGAGAACCTCATGAAGAAAAGCATTGTGGGGGTGGTGACAATGTTAGATCCGTGGAAGTGGCTGCACAGTGTGGAAAAGACTGAGCTGCTAAACTTATTATGGTTGCCGCGTTTCCACTGCACACCCATAACCATTTTCGTCATGAGGTAGCTAATTTTCCTGGTGCATGATGGGTATCTATGGATGGAGGAGCCTATCCCCATCAATACAAACCTAATTCATCACATTTCTCGTCTCCCTTGCGAAGGAAAGGACCGCACAATCATAGCCAAAGGAAAAGGTAGTGATTTGGCCCTTATAGAATCCATGAAGATGAAATACAAGATGGAGAAGAACAAGAGGGGCTATGCCATCTCCAGCATCAAGGACAAAGGGGTACACATAGCAACCCAAGTCCTGGCTGGTAAAGTTATGAGGAAGTGCCATACTAGTGAGGTACTGGTGCCTGTGGTTGCATTGACCGAGCAGTGCACGGAGGGGGTCCAATTCAATTGGTTTGAATTCCTCTGTGAGGAATTTTTGAATTTTTTTTGCAAAGCCTATGAGTAGGGTAAAACCTTCCACTATCCATTGTTATTGTTATCCATATTGATCATAGTGGGGGAAATACTGGAGGATAGTCAATTTCCCCCAATTGATAGAGATTTACCAGAGGCTGTGAAGTACGCTTCACTCTGGGCCATGAAGGTGTTGTGCCATACAACAACCCCCCATTTCATATCATTACTATTCTAAAAATATAATGTGAAATGGGTCCCTTTTAATTTTTGTTTCAAATTGGTATCAATTTAAAGTTCTATTTTAAAAAGGCTTGAATAAAAGAAAACATTATTAAAAGGCCTTTTTAATAAAACCAATCAAAAAAACCCCAACATAAAACAATTTATCTTTATCATTGCAATAAAGCGATCGTAAGATCGCATATCGCAATGACAAAGAAAGCACAACTTAAGGGACATCTTGGTTTTCGCCGATGCGAAATCGCTATTGGATATCGGCAAAAGCATAAAGTAACATGAGTAACAACCCTTGCTCTGATGCGATGCGAAATTAGAAATCGACAATCGGCGATAACACTCAAAGTGCAAATAAGCTCCCCCTCGCCCGATGCGATGCGATATCGCTATCCGGAATTGGCGACTCACCATGCCCTCATTCTAAATGACCCTACTAGCTATTCCCGATGTGATGTGACATCGCTATCAGTGATCGCGGATTCCAAACGAAGCCAATGCAATAACTTAGCATTTCCCTGATGCCCGATTGCGAAAAGGGTAAAAAGCACAGTTTTCAAAGTAAAAGTCATAAAGGTAGTTTAATATGATTTATTCATAATTAAGGAAATATCCTTTGAAAAGCCGCTCATCTACGTTCAAACCGCCAAATCACCCAAGGCATGCTTCAAATAAATCATTCGGCAATTAACCGAAGCGACTCGTATTAATGAGATTGACATGCCATAACGATCATTTAATGAGAACAGCAAGCTTGCGATCTATCCATGGATTTGATCCCAAGGCCACCTTAAGTCAATTGATCACTATGAATGCATCCATATATATATACTTCACTCTGTTCGATTCATGTTATTGTTGCCTGTGTTACGCCTATCTTTCGCTCTGTGCAGGATTCTTCCACAGAGACAGAATTAAGTGGGATGGGAAAGAAATCGAAGAAGACTACAATGCCTACTGCTTCGCCAGCCGCAGGGCAAGCTGTCGTTGATCCAAGCAGAAAGAACAAAGGGCTTATATCAGATACGACGTGCTTAGGACTTACCAGGACCACTTGGCAAGGAACGTATAATTTGATTGAAGCCGAAGAGCCAAAGGTGACCGGGATATAAATCTCATGCAATAGTAACAGTAAATCTGATGCCAATTTAAAAGACTTGGCCAACTCCTTTCTGCATAGAATAGCGGCCCGGGAACAAATTCTCCCATATACGGATGTGGTAAGGTGGGAAATCCAAGAGCTCCCAATTACCAACAGATTGTTTAGCACTACAGACAGGAGGATTTTCGGTTCTTTTCGAGCCGAAGATCTAAGGCAAATGTATCACCTACCGGCAAAAGAGAAAAAATATAATGCGGCATTTCTAGAGAAATTTCGAGCAGAGAACGAGACTGAGTCTGAACCAATTCGAGGCTGGAGACAGAATCCAACAAAACACAAGCATGAATCCTCGGGTAAGTACTCAGTTGACTCCCTATGTTCTCCTTACTGCTATGCTGGAATTATGCTTTGTAGTCTATGGGGATTGCATGACTCCGCCAATTTTACCATAGAAATGGTCCCCTTAATGGAGGCGACATGTAGTGGCGAAATTATGGATTGGGCGGTTATATTATCTGACAAGTTATCCAAAGCCATTCTCGATTTCAGGTTTAACTCTTGCGTCACAAAGAGGTTTATTCCACCATTCTATTACAGTGCCTATGTGATGGATGTGTTGTGTTTTAATTCTGAGTTTCCTGTGCTTGGATGGAGGTGGACATCGCAAGACCCCACACCCATTCACATATATTATCAAAAATTGTGGAAGACTAATTATAAGCACCATCTTTATCAAATCTGCAACGGTTTTATGTTGCCAATTCATTATTCCATTTTTGATAAACCTGCCCCAAAGATTTCTGAGCAAGCAGGGGTAGATTTGAGTGCAGTAGCAAGCTGGTTTGGGGAGGAGAAATTCACCTACATTAGAGTTTTTGGCAGTCAGGCCAGGCCGCATGTGCTGCCACTTTACATCCTCGATAAGTTACTTTCTAGGGAAGTAGCTTATCAAATCAATGCTGAAGGGGTTACTCAGACCCTGAAAAGAGAGAAAAAACATGTTTGGCCTTCTTTTCCCTTACAGATTGGCATTTATACCCTGCATGATATTAAACATGCAAAGAAGGAAGCTGGGAAAATGAATTTGCTCACTTTGGCTACTCTGCCAAGCAAGCAGTATGATCCGAGGAAGATCGCTTACAATGCGCTCGACCAGGCCAAATTGGCCAAGGTCGAGCACAAAGAAGACAAATTCGAGGATTTGTTTGCATCAACCGAATCGCTATATCAAGTTAATTCGCTTGCTAGAAATGTTTATAACGATGAAGGGCTAGTCGAATTTAACAGAATTAGAGAACAGAGGTTGCAAACTCTGCCTCTAGACCTGTTAGCGACTGTTCTGATGACAACCAGATCAAGCGAGCCTGAACAGCGAAGTAATACACCACCTCCTACTACATCAAAGTAGTAGGAGGAAGTGCATAGCCAACGACAGGAAGTAATCCAGGAAAATGTGCAGCGACAAGAAGAAACCCAGGCGAAAGCCCAAGAAGAGAGCAACTCTAAAAACAATAATGATATACCAGTTGATCCGAATTTGCTACATCAATGGCAGCAATTCAGTACAATTATCAGTAACCTAGAATGCTCGAAAGATGATGAGGTTTCTAAAGAAGGCGACACACAAGAAGCGACATCGAAACCGGTTTTGGGCGAAACCAGTGGCGTACCCAAATCTAAAGAAACAGAGATAATTCCTAAAGATCCAACGAGAGAAATCATTTTGCAAATTGAAGAGATTCCCCTTTAGATGTATTTTATATCCCTAAGCATAAAGCTGTTGTAAAGCGAAAGAGGAAAAGGAGAAGAGCTGATCAACCTTCCCCATTCCCTGAATCGACAGTGACCGGCAATGTTGTGTGGAAAGAGGAATTCGACCCCTCCGATGACTTAACCAAGCTATCGCAATTCGCTGGAGCATATTCAGCGGCAACCATTGATAAAGCATCGGAGGTAAGCAGTTTATTGAAGACCAAG
>APFE030005813.1:68474-98091 GCA_000404065.3 Pinus taeda
GTGCCATACTACTGGCATGCCGAGTCGATGGACTAGACTCTTGCTTATGATCGCACAGGCGGTGACATGTTATCACCAGCATCATTAGCCTAGGATGATTTCCTACATTCATTTTTGAGTTTCTTGGTCATGTGACCAATTTTTTCTTGGACACAAAACATTTCGTAAAAACTATAAACAATTATATATTTTTTATTTTCGGAGTTTTATCTTGGTTAAGTTATGTGATCCTGATGCAAATGTTAATTTGAGATGATTTTCTTTACAAATCATACAAATGTATATCTAACACATAATTTTCTAATGAATCAGTTAATGTGTTTAAGTTTTTGGAAATATGTTGATATTGAATGGAATCAAATTGCCTTTCCAAAATCCTGACTCTTAGGAACATATGATAGATAGCTGGGTTCCGAACATAATAGATGTCAGTAAGCTGTAGAATGATGAGTTGCGAATCTAGCTTGACAACAAGTCAGCATATGCCATGTGAAATGGCATCAGAGAGAAGCTCCATCAACGTGTTGTACTCAGCTATGTTTTTCATTGATCGACCAATACATATCCCCCTGAAACTCACTAACTCGCCGCTTGGAGCAAAAATGGCCCAGGCTACAGAAGATAGGTTCCGCGTACTACGACTAGCTCCGTCGGCATACCCAACGAACATTTCCAAAAGGTATGACATCTGTAACAAATGAAAATTGGATTGCCTAACCAAAATGACGACTCTTGACGAAAACAAAAATGTAACAAAAGCATATCTATAAAGAGATTACTACACTTAATAAAGCATAGTAACGCTTAAGATGCAACCCGTTTCGGGGTTGTGACAGTGGAATCCCATCATAATCTACCAGCTCATAAGCTCCTTTTGCTAATACTCGTTTAACAATATAGGGGCCCATCCACAATGGTTCGAACTTACCTGTTCCCAATTTATCGGAGTCCTGATCGTAAAGCAAGACCAGGTCACCTTCTGAGGAAACACGAGGCTTGACATTCTTGTCAAATTTCGCTTTGATACATTTTTTATGTGCTTCATTAGCTAGTGTGGTGTCACAATGGGCTTCATCCAGGTGGATTAATTCCAAGAAATGGGCCTCTTCCTCTAAAGTTTCGGGAAGTAGATCGATTATGAGCTTGAGGGATGAGATTTTGGACTGAATGGGTAAGACAACTTCCAAACCATACACCAACTGAAAGGGCGTAAATCCAGTCGCATTTCTTACCGATGTCCTCTATGCCCACAGAGCTGAGGACAGGATTAAATGCCAATTCCATTTGTGGACTCCAATCATCCTTTGCAGCATGTGCTTCAGGACTTTGTTGATGGCCTCAACTTGTCCATTAGCCTGCGAAAAATATGGAGTAGAACTATCGTGGGACAGTCCTAATTTGGCAGTCAATTCAACCATCGTGTGATTGCAAAAATGCAATCCATTATCTCTAACTATAGCCTATGGAACATCGAATCTAGAGATTACATGATTAAAAAAGAAAAGAGCAGTCGTTTCACTGCTATTGTTTAATGTAGGCATCACCTCGACCCATTTGGTAAAATAGTCGATAGCGACTATGATATACCCATGCCCCCCGGCCAAGGTGGGGTTACATGTCATTAAATCTATGCCCTATTTAGTGAATGGCCCAACAAAAACTACTGGATGCAAGCAGTGCAGGTGGTAATCTGGTTTTGCAGTCAAAAATTTGACAAGCATGGCAACTTCTGACTGCAATTATGCAATCTTTGAATATTGTGGGCCAAAAGTAACCAGCTCGTAATATCTTTTGCATAGTGACGTAACCAGATTGATGCCCCCCACATGCACCTGAATGACAGTCATTTAGGACTTTTTGGCCTCCTCATGCGTGAGGCACCTTCGTAGAACTATATCAACACCACAACGATAAAGTGTATCACCAACGATCATGTAGTCTTTTGCTTGGTATTGAGTATGTCGTTGTTCAGAGTGAGAGGTGTTAGGCCTAAATGTTTGGGTTTGGAGATACACCAGTATATCTCCGTACCATGGGTCACTTGATAATATCAGAAACAGAGTTTCATCCATGATTGATGCTTTAGATGTTAAATCGTTGGATGATGATGCGAGGTCACAAAGTAACTCTGCGAAGACTAGAGATTTATTTGATTTGTATTTTGTGAATTCCAGATCAAACTCTTGCAAAATGGCTATCCATTTGGAATATTTGCCCCCTAACAATTGATGCGACAGAATGTAAGTCATAGGATTGCAATCTGACAAAATGGTAGTTTTGTGAAAAGTTATATAGTGCCAAAATCTCTGTATTGCTTGAACAGCTACTAAAGCCATCTTTTCAACATAGGAGTACTTTCTTTCTGTATCATTTAAGTTGCGGCTTAAATAATACATAGGATGTTCTATTCCATTGTCTTCTTGTACTAAAACCATGGCGATGGTTGTATCTATAGTGGTGAGATACAACTTAAAGTCTTTTTGATAGTCAGGAGCGTATATTACTGATGCTTTTACTAGGGAACCTTTTAAAGCATCAAATGAAGCTTGCACAACCTGATCCCAGTTGAAGGGTACTTCTTTTTTCAAAAGACGCGTATAACCTTTAGCAAGTTCAGTGTAATTTGGAATGAACCTCCTTAGAAAGTTTTCTTTCCCTTGGAATTTCTGAATCTAAAGAAAATTTGAAGGTGGAGGCATGTCGATGATTACCTGAACCTTACATGGGTCGAGTTGAATTCTGTCCTTAGAAACTACGAAACCAAGTAACCGACCAAAACCAACACGAAACACACACTTGCATGGATTGAGTCGTATCTTGTAGTGTCGGCAATGCACAAATATAGCTCTCAAATGCTGCAAGTGATCACTCTGCTTTCGCGAATGAGCCGATAAATCGTCGAGATACGGTTGAACGATGTGCTTGATGTCATGGAAGGCCTAGTTCATTGCCCTCTGAAAAGTTGCCCCTACATTCTTCAAATTGAAAGGTAATTTACAGTATGTGAATGTGCCCCATGGACATATGAATGCAATCTTAGAATGGTCCTGTGGGCGAATATTGATTTGATTCTATCCAAAAAATCCATCCATGAAGGAAAAGATTCATCAATTATCTAGTCGATGAAGGGTGTAGGGTAGTTGTCCTTTGGACAAGCCTAATTTACATCCCTATAATTGAAACTCACTCTAATTGTACCTTGCTTTTTCATCACAGGAACAATATTTGATACCCAATCAGTTAGAGGAACAGGGTAAATGAAACTAGCATGTAAAAGTTTATCAACTTCTCCCTTAATGGAAGCGGCTTTCTTCAGGTGCACCGGTCGAAGCCGTTGCCATACTGGTTTGACATCTAGATACATCTTGATTTCATGTTCAACAATACTTGAGTTAATGCCTAGCATTAATTCATATGACCATGCAAAGACATCTCTGAATTCGCGAAAGAGAGTGCAATATATTTCTAGTTCTCAAGGAGAACAAGATTTTCCAACATGAATATTCTCTACAATATTAGGTTTGGTCGAGATACTAATGGCGATAGTTTCCTCAATATTGGACAGATTTCACTCGGAATCCACCGTATTTACAGTATTTGATAGAAAATCAAAAACTGAAGGATGATTAAGATCGTTGGAATAATCTTCATTGTTATCTTGAAGATGGGAACGATGGTGATAATCTTCCCATGGTGCCTCCTATCATCATTAACTGAATGATTCCTTCATCTATAGAATGTATACGAGACTAAGGATCGGACGAGGTGCCATACTCTAGAGACCTGTCTATCCAAACACTTGTTGACTGTTGATTTGGGTTTGCCATCCATGCCCAGAAAATTGATTGCTACATCAACTCTATAGGGCTTGGAGGCAACACTTGGCAATGATCCACACTATCAAAATGGTCAAAGTTCTTCTTAATCTTTGTTGATGTAGAAGATATCATATGACAGGTTTCCACGATGGCCACTTCCGCCAAACTTCTCGGAGGTGGGAGGGCAAAAGTACCCATTAAGGAAGGGTCTTTTAGGAGACCTACTCTGACATTTTGAAGCGTTTGAGAGTTTACATGGATCAATGGAATGCTTCTAGTAGCTTGTGAACTGTTGGGAAAAAAGGTTAATTGGTCAAAGATTGTAATTCCTCGTTGGAAGGGAAATGCAATTTTTCTTAAATATGTTGACACAACAGCAGCCATAACATAAATCTAGGGCCTGCCCAGTAAGATATTGTAGTCAAGGTTTCCATTAATGACCTCGACTTCAATTTCTACTGTCTTGCCCCCTAGTTCAACTTGCAAGTTACTTAATATCCCATATAGCGTGTATGTTCTTCCATCGAATTCTTTTAATGTTGTTGATGATAGTGACAAGGGTGGTGAGCCTAAAGTTTTCTAGCAACTCAGTGACATAATAAAGTTAGATGCCCCCTCATCAATGATTGTTCGATGAACAATTTTATTGAGGGCTTTTACCTGTATAAGGAAAGTGGGTTGGGCCATTAATTGAGGTTCATATCCTTTATGGTTAAAGACCACAAGATTTGAATCCATTGGGTCAATCCCACCTATTGCTAATAATAAAGCTTGCTTTTGGGAGGGGCAATTCTGTAGTACTTCAAGTGTCGACATAGAAGATGGCGGTTGAGCCAGATCCTCCACTATATTATAATTCTGTGTTGCTCGAGCACGAGGATTAAATGTCTATTTATGTACTACTCCCTTTGGCAGCTTTATAGTTAATTCAGGAATGATGGGTGGCACAACTTTTGACGAAGTTGTTGTTTCCAGGAAAACTAGTGTCTTTTCGATCTACTAGTCCCACTAAGATGGGTAGTTATCTTAGAAACAAACAATCAAATCAAATTGTGATTTCCTTTACATATGATAGATAAGAGAGAATCAAAGGGGACCAACCTGGATCTTCCACTTGGCTCCTTGCGTGTTTCCTCTCTCCCTTGATAGAGCTTTCCACTCCTCTCCACCTTGTCTCGCTTTAGAGAATACTTGTAGAGGCAAAGTAAAAAAACACCATCAAAGCATCTCGATCTATAATATCATAAACAATGTAGAATTAGAAATAGATTGACCATACAATTTCATTCATAAATAACAAGATTCACAAATACATGATTATATGGAGGAAAAATAAAATAACTTTATTAATAGTAGAAGAGAGGATTACAACCCAGTTGTTTGATCCAGCATCATCCTCCCAACATCAAAGCCCTCTTCACCTCATGAAAAGCAAGATCACCCAACAATACAATGTCTCTTCTCAAAGATAAACCAACAACAATTCCTTACAAAATACAAAATTCTAGCCTCTATATCTCTCAGATGAGGGATCCATTTATAGATGTCTTGCAAGGGTGTGAGTCAGCTCTAGGTTTCTGATTAGTGTCATTCCACTGATAGTTCTTGGTTCCACTTGGAGATTTCTTTGATCTCTTACTCATCCCTGGGAAAATTCAGAGAGGAAAGTGTCATATGAGAAGTTTCTAGAAGATTCCCTGGGTATCCACTTAGCAAATTGTCTCTGCCATTTGTCTATTCTCACTCATCGCACCCCACAGAAGACTCTTTCAGTATGCATCGCACCTAGCTAGTGTAGTAGCTAGTATGCATCGCACCTTGACCATGGAGCAGTCAGTCACTCATCGCACCCCACAGAAGACTCTTTCAGTATGCATCGCACCTAGCTAGTGTAGTAGCTAGTATGCATCGCACCTTGACCATGGAGTAGTCAGTATGGTCTAGTTTTGGCCAGTTCTAAGTGGTTTTTTAGGTGGAACTTCTGGGAAATGATGTAATCAGTTGACCATGATCCTTTAGGGTATGAAACAACACTTTTAGGGGTCAAAGAGCCCTTGGTTTATCGACATTTATGATTGAGGTTGAAGTGCTCAAATATGTCTATAACACCAGTAGTTTGCTATATTAATTAATTAATCTCCATGAGTTAATTAGTTATGGAAAATTAAACTTGAAGTCTTTGTGAGATGATACAATTATTTTCTCTCTTGATTTAGGAATTTATCCCTTGATTAAAGGAGATAAGGTTCAATTCTATATTGAGGGGATCAGTTGACTTAGTTCAACTTAGTCAAGTTCAGTTAGATTAATTTAACAAGTTCTTAAATTAATGAGATATAGTTTGTTGATACTTGCATGCATGTGACAACTATTATTTGTAGATAACTATGTATTCACTCATGGATAACTGATGCATGTTAGTTCTGTCAGAGACCCAGTTGAGATCAGATGTGGGACAGTGGACTATCAGATGCTAGGATATTTCTAGTAAGTATTCCTTATATGAGGAAGGAATCTATTTTCTTCTATGACTACGTAGTTGGACCTGAGGTGACAATAGGTATTATTAGGCCAACTTACAACCTATATATTGAGGCCTAGGTAGTCCATGATTTATATCATCAGAGTACAAAGAGAGTAGGATAGATTTTGAGCTGATTCTTTTTGTATGTTGTTCAGGATTTCCACTTGATTGATAATACAAAGTTGGGGTTTTATATTGGTGCTTTCCCCAGTGATATATTCTGTGTTATGTGTGATTGATTCCTTCATATGAGTTCTATGTGTTCATGCTTGATGTTGCTCATGGTTGAATAACTTCTGCAAAGTTTATGGTAGATGTATATCTAGTATTATGCTTTAGTACATTGCATATATCAGTTGGATTTGCAGGTGAAATTTGTACATGATATCAGTGAGCTAGCTTATTTGTAGAGAAAATTCTACATGGTATCAGAGCTGACTAATTTGTAAAAAAATTCTACAAAATTCTACATGGTATTAGAGCACAGGTGATCAAGGAAGAACAACATACAAGAAGGAATTCAAAGTTTATTATTTGGGATATAGATCTCAAGTTCTTATCACATCTATTTCACTGATGGCGTTCTATGGTTTGAGGCTTGAGTATGCCCTTGATGGCAGCTCAAACTATATAGCTTGAAAGGATCGCATGGAGGCAGTATTGGAAGATAACAACCTTAAGGACTTCATTGATCAAGAAGTCCCTAAGCCTACTGATGCTACTCAAGTAGCGGAATGGAAGAAGTTTGTGGCTAGAGCTAGGAGAATTATTTTGGAGGGAGTGTGAGATCACATTGTCTCGGGCCTCCATGGGAAGGAGACTCTGTTTGCAATGTGGAAAACATTGAAAGATTTATATCAGAATAGCAGTGATCAGAGGAAGCTGGCACTGAAGGACAAACTTCGAAAGATCAAGTGTGAAAAGGATGAAACGATCTCTATGTATCTGACCAAGCTCATCACATGCAGGGATGAGCTTGCAAGTGTAGGGGTCATGATAGTTGATGAGGATATGGTGATTCTAACACTCCTTCGATTTCCTAAGAGCTGGCATAAATACCAGGACTCGATTAATGCAAAGGAGAAACTGCCAGATTGGGAATGACTATGTTCAGATTTGATGCAGGAGGAGATTAGACGGAGCACCAGAGGCAGTTCTTCATCCATGGAGGATGAGGAGAACTGTGCCTTAGCAAGCAAGGAAAAGAAGGGGAAGGAGAAGGTTTCTCTTTCCAAATCCAGTTCTTCCAATGGTGGGAAAAAGGTTGACAAATCGAAAGTGCGATGCTTTCGTTGTCATGAGGTGGGCCATTATGCTGCAAATTGCCCATAAAGGAAATCCAAGAAGGGATCCGGGGAAGGATCTAAAGGTGAGGCACTTGCTTCACAATTTGAGTTGGATTTTACACTCTTCGCATGCATGGTTTCATCCATGGTGGGAAGTGGTTGGTTTCTTGATAGTGGAGCTTCTTTCCACATGACTGGCGACAAGAGTTTGTTTAGTACTTTGGAGGAGAAAGATCTCTAGATACTTATAGCGATGGGTAATGATGAAAAGTATAATGTCTCAGGTGTAGGCATGGTTATTTTTCAGAGGGAGCATGGAGCTCACCTTACATTGACCGATGTCAAGTATGTATCATCACTAGACAGGTGAAGCAGATTGGTTCACGGGTTAAGAACCTGTATGCTCTTGAGGTTGAAGATGCATGCAAAGCCTTGAGTAGCAAGGAAACTGATGGAGACTTGGTGGTTGAGAGGGAGAGTATGTTACCTCTCAACATGCAGTGCCAGAAGAAGTCTCAGATGATTGTGGAGGAGCCACAATTGGTGCAGCAACTTCGGGAGGTTGTGGAGCAGCCATAACATGGGAAGATGAGAGGAGATCAAGTAGAGACATCTACTCATGCAAAGACCTCTACTAGGGGGAAACTTCGAGCCAGGTGGGCAGAGGGATTGCATGTAGCCATACCTCCAAGTAGGAGGTGGGGCAATATAGAGTGATCGTCCCAAGGAGGAGGGTTAGGATCCTTGAGACCCAACCTCTTGGATGAGACCTTGCTATAGGAGCCCCAATGTGGAGTAGCAGGAACTGACTGATTGGTTAGAGACAGATGCGGGTGAAGCGGCAGAGAGAGCTACAATGCAAGGAATCCCAAGACAGTGTAGAGCATGCAGGCTGCAGCAATGCGAGAGGCACAAGTGTGTTTCACAGTGCAGGGTAGCATAGAGAAGGGTGCAATGGTGCGAGATGCATGGAGATGTTGTATTAGCATAGATGTCAGAGAGGGAGCACTTGTCAGCAGCAGGTAGAGCTTCAACATCAAAGTATGTTTTTAGCCCAACAGAGTGGTTAGTTAGGAGTGATTTTTGTTCCAAGAGTTGTTGGAGTAAGTGGACCTGGTGGATGTGTTGCATGCAGAACATTCCAAAGTTACAGGATCGGGTTTGAGAGGAAGCCTTTCTTGTTGAGAGGGAGTGTTGAAAAGTGTGCAACAAGAAATGTAAAAATAGAAATTGCTAAAAATAGCAGTTTGGCCAATGAGCATTTTGGCCACCTTGGGTGAGAGGTGAAACTTCTAAAAATATAATCTTCTAAATATAGCATTTATGTGTCCCTTCCTATTTTTAGTGGTCCCCGGTCTAACTATAGGAAGTAAAAACGAATTTGGCCTTACTAGCAGTTTAAAATATTAATTAATTAATCTCCATGAGTTAATTAGTTATGGAAAATTAAACTTGAAGTATTTGTGAGATGATGCAATTATTTTCTCTCTTGATTTAGGAATTTATCCCTTGATTAAAGGAGATAAGGTTCAGTTCTATATTGAGAGGATTAGTTGACTTAGTTTAACTTATTCAAGTTTAGTTATATTAATTTAACAAGTTGTTAAATTAATGAGATATAGTTTGTTGATGCTTGCAAGCATGTGACAACTATTATTTGCAAATGACTATGTATTCAATCATGGATAACTTATGCATGTTAGTTCTGTCAGAGACCCAGTTGAGATTAGATGTGGGACAGTGTACTATCAGATGCTAGGATATTTCTAGTAAGTATTCCTTACATGAGGAAGGAATCTATTTTCTTCTATGACTACGTAGTTGGACCTGAGGTGATAGCAGGTATGATTAGGCCAAATTACAGCCTATATATTGAGGCCTAGGTAGTCCATGATTTATATCATTAGAGTACAGAGAGAGCAGAATAGCTTTTGAGCTGATTCTTTTTGTATGTTGTTCAGGATTTCCACTTGATTGATAATACAAAGTTGGGGTTTTATGCTGGTGCTTTCCCCAGTGATATATTTTGTGTTATGTGTGATTGATTCCTTCTTATGAGTTATATGTGTTCATGCTTGATGTTGCTCGTAGTTGAATAGATTCTGCAAATCTATGGTAGATGTATATCTAGTATTATGCTTTACGACATTGCATATATCAATTGGATCTGCTGGTGAAATTTCTACATGATATCAGTGAGCTAGATGATTTGTAGAGAAAATTCTACATGGTATTAGAGCTGACTAATTTGTAGAAAAATTCTACAAACTTCTACAGGCATGGAGGTGTGGCAGAAAGATGGTGAAGTATTTGTGTCTCGAAGCAAGTATGCCAATACTCAAGCGCTTTCACATGGAGAAGTGCAAGCCCATGTAGACTCCTCTAGATGGGAACTAGAGGAAGGAGGATGCTACTTCAGGTGAGGTAGTAGTTGCTATTGTTTATCGGCAGCTAGTGGGTTCACTGATGTATCTGATGAACACATGACCCAACTTATGCTTTGCGGTGAACCAACTAAATGAAGCTATGGTTCAACCTACCAAGTTGTTTTGGAAGGCAGCGAAGCATGTGCTGAGATACCTCATAGGCACATATCAATTTGGATTATGGTACAGGCGGATAGAGGGAGTGAAGATTCATGACTTCACAGATGTGGATTGGGCAAGGAGTCCATTAGACAGGAAGAGCACTTCTGGAGGAATCTTCAACCTTGGTTCAGCTGCAGTTTCCTAGTACAACAGGAAACAAAGTTTAGTTGCACTTAGCTAGCAGAGGTTGAATACATGGCTACTAGTCAGGCTGCATGTGATGCCGTTTGGATGCGGAAGATTCTAGTGGGATTTTTTTTCAAAGGATATATCCAACCATGCTCTACTGCGATAATCAGAGTTGTATCCAACTCTCTGAGAATCCAGTTTTTCATGACAAGTCCAAGCACATTGATATCTGCTATCATCATCTTCGAGACTGTGTGGTCAAGAGGATCATGTTGTTGCGGTATGTTTTGACTGAGGAACAAGATGCAGATATTTTGACTAAGACATTGTCAAAATACAAGTTTGAGTTCCACAGAGACAGGACTGGGGTTACTGATAATCCATTTCTTGTTGAAAGGGAGTGTTGAAAATAGCAACAAGAAATGCTAAGTATAGAAGTGCTAAATTTAGTACTGCTATAAATAGCACTTTGGAATACCTTCCTATTTTAGTTAGTCCCTGAACTAAAATAGAGAAGTAAAATTCGAATTTGATCTTAGCAGCTGTTTGTAAGATAATTAATTAATTCACCATGATTTAATTAGTTGTAGAAAATCAAACATGAAATATATGTGGGGACATGCAACAGTTTCTCCATTAATTGACGAATTTATCCATCAGTTAAAGAGATAAGGATGAGTTGTAATATTGAGTTGTAATTAGTTGGGTCAGTTAACTGAGTCAAGTCCAGTTAGATTAATTCAAACAATTTGTTGAATTAATTGTAAGTTTAGTTAGTTAATGCATGCATGCATGTAACTGTTGCACTTCAGATAACTGAATATTCTCTCATAAATAACTCATGCATGTCAATTCAGACAGAGACCCAATTGATATTAGATGGAGGGACAGTGTACTATCAGTTGCAGGAATATTCCATTATGAATATCCCTTGCATGCAGAAGGAATTCTTTCCTTGAGGATTGCATAGTTACTTCTTCAGGTTTTGTGAGTGCAATGTGGCCAATTCACACATGTGGCATCACTAGACCCCAAGGAAAACTGCGCAATGAAATAGGGGGCTTGGAGGGCTTGAGGAGGACATATACTATGTCTATTCAATCTGTGAGTTGTATTGTTTGTTTTACAGAGAGCAGGATAGCTTGAGAGTTGATTCTTTTTGTAACTTGAACATATTTCTACTTGTATGATAATACAGAGATTGGGGTTTTAGGCTGAGGCTTTCCTCAGGTTATTTCTTCTATGCTATGTGTGATTGATTTCTCATTCTCAGTTATATGTGTTCTCATTGATCTTGCTCATATTCGATTAAGCTTCCGCAAAGTTTGAAGTAGAAGACCTTGTATTTTGCTTTAGTCTATTTCATAATCTGTTGATCTATAGTGCGAATTTTCTACAATTTTTGCATGGGGTTAAAACCTACAAACCTTTGGGGACCTCATGGGGAACTGTTGCCACGAGAGCAGTATAATCAGACGATGATAGAAGCAAAGAGTAAGGCAGTGTCATCTCACGAGAAAACAACTACTCTAAAAGGAACAAGTGTGGTAAATTTATTTAAGAAACTATTTCAATTACTCGGGATGGTTAGGAGTTTGTTTCACCACAGGTTGGACTACTCAGGGGTAATCGATTTCAAGATCAACTATAAATGATTTAACTCTGCTCTTGAGCCTCCTCCAGCCTTATGGGAAAGATGTGAACATTTCACTAATCCACCTATTGTGCAAATGGTTCATCCTTAGGCTCTGTATGCATCTCATCGGGCCTCATCATCCAACTACTCTTGAAGATTCTCTAGATCGTGCCAAGCTTTAACATTGTTAGACTACCCTTATGTTATTTTTATTTTTATCACTTATAATGAGTACATTTTAGTTGAAACAGTTGTGCATGCACACACGCTGAAGTCTTAAGATATTTTTGACATAATGGCCTAAATAAAGAAAGAATATCGCTCTAACGGCATATCTCTATCCATAGAGGCCTCTATATGTGATTTTTATGAATGAAGAAAAGATTCATAATTTTGGGAAAGAAACTCTGTATTGTTTTTTAGAATGTTCTAGTTCTTTTGATGTATGTGTTATTTAGAATATTAATGCATATCAATGGTGATTCCTTCGTTCTAGGATTACAATATGTCTCCTCTCTTTTGTACTTTCATAAATGTTCATGCTCTTCTCATCTTTCGCGTTATGTAGTTGCCAAACATGTTTCCTTATACAAATTCGTTTGAATTAATATGTTAATGAAAATGCTTGTATGAATTTTTGGAAGCTAGATCTTTAAATGTGCCCCATGAGTCTTTGCATCCATTAATATTCCATAATGTCATTTCTTTCGGAATCTAGATAGGAGTATAATACTAGATATCTCAAGCTCTATATGATGGTTTTCTTCTATTATTTCTTCTGTTGTCACATTCACATTAAAGCAAATGAGTTGTAAGTCTTAGGGTGATTTTGGCCTTCGTTGATTTACTTTATATCACTGTTCACTTCCTATGTATAAAGAACTTATGGGTTGTATCCTTCCTAAGTTGTTTGAACCAACTAAGTTCAATTTGTAAGAAATATTGTAAATGGTGTTTTAAATCCTTTAAAGAATTATCAAAGATGCACCAGATTTAGATGTACTAGACACTGGTGTCTTTGCAATCTAGAGGTTGTCTCTTGAATCAAAAACATATTTTGGCATCGTTTTCCGGGACATATTAGAGAAATTTCCCCTAGGATATGGCATTCAGTCACTCATTGTAAGGTGATAAAAGACGTCTCATCACCTTGGCGACTCCACTATCTAAATCTCAAGAATATCAACCTGCCTTATACGAGACCCCACACTCGTTCAAATACATCTCAACAGAGAACTCCATTTTTATCTGACCTGGAGAAGTTAATTTTCAGGAGAGTCTAGAAGGAGAAAACCCCAGCTACTGATGCCACTATCTCCTCACTTCTTGAAGCCTCCTCATCCATCTTTCAGCACGTCATTATTCATTGCTCATAATTTACTCCTAGAGTCTTAACCTACCCTTCCGAAAATGATTTGATACACAATATCTTTCCCTTAGAATTCAAGGAAGAAGAAGTTTCAGTTAATACTCCTTCCTTCTTGTTTCCTCCTCTCCTTAATATCGGAAAGGGAAAATCCATCCTCATTGGCAGTCGTACTCATCACATAAGAAATTCCACAAGTCTCAGGCCATCTACTTTGTCAGTTTTTGTCATAGAGCAAAGACCTTTGATAAATTTAGCACCACCTCCATTAATACAGATGGTGGTCCTAGGCTTCTTATTGAACAAGTATGCTCCATTAGACTTACCTCAACCTCTGAGAGACCTGCCTCAAGACTACCTTAAACTCTTACCCAAATTCAATGGAGAGGATGAGACCTCTACACAAAGACATATAAAGATTTTTTGTGCATTTGTAGAGAATCTAAATATTAAGCACTTAGATGTTTTATTGAGGCTCTTTGTCCAATCCCTCGATGGAGAAGCCATAAAGTGGTTTAAATCTTTACCAGATTCTTCCATTAATACTTAGGAAGAATTGGAGAAATCCATTACACAAAAGTCAGGGGAAAAGAGAGATCATGAATATATCCTAACAGATTTTAATGTTATAAAGAAAAAACCAGATGAAGATATTTTAGAATTTATAAAGAGTTTTAACAAGCAATACAACAACCTACCCATTAAAATCAAACCTTCCTAGGTTGCTGCCTAGGTAGTATTTGTGGGGGCTTTTGAATCCAAGTTTAGTTTTACACTAAGGGAGAGGAAGTATTGCACGTTGGATTAGCTCCAAATTCATGCCCTCGAAGTGGAGGCAAATTTCACATCTACGGGAAAGTTGAGAGGTAAGATTGATCCTAGGGAAAATAAGAAAGGAAAAGAAGAAATGTCTTCCTCTGGTCAAGCGAAAGAATCACAAGAACAAAAGTTAGAAGAAATGGATAATTTAATAAAAATCTTATCACATAAATTGGTTAAGCTTGAACTGCAAAACAAAAGTCTCCCCAAACATAATGCCCAAGGCCCTAATTGAAGCTTTAATGTCGAGTACCAAATACATCCATTACAGATATGTTGTAGGGGAAAACTAACACCCCCCATTTTTGACTTATTGACTCAAATAATGGGGACTCTTTCCATTAATTCTTGGCTAAGCATCTTTTATGATTTTCATTTTAGTTAGTTGTCTTACAATTTTGTCATTTTTCGTTTTCACTGGATTTCTATTTTAATTGTTTCATTGAATCTGACTTTTCACTAGCTTTCCATCGATACTTGTTTCGCTTCATTTGGTCAATCGGTTTATAAATGGCACTCCTTTGAAACTTGATCATTTTCCCGCCTGGACTAAAAATGTAAAAAAAATTATGATATTTCAAATTTTTCAAGTTAAATAGTCATTCATTATAAATATTAACTCTTAGTTAGATTTTGCTAATTATTTTTTATTTTTCACCAACAGTCCTACGAAATGACCCAGCTAAATTATACCTCAACTAAAAAATGTTTCAAGACCTTGGTAATTTACTCCATCTTGTTAATTTAAAACATATTACCAAACCAAAAACCCCAAAATTGCAAAGTAGTTGAGGTCCAATTTGTACGATAGTTAATTCACGTGAGCCCCACTTCACCTCCCTTCTCTCCCCTCCAAAAAAAACTTGCGATAAAATTATGTCATTGCAAAATTGTAATATCGTGATATCGCATATCGCAATTTCGTTAGCACATCATATTAAAATCCATCGAACTCCAATTTACGATGCAATGATGTTTTTAAGTTTTAACATATAATTTTTTGAATCACCTCCTTATGCCTCCCAACTCCGTGACCTTATCTCACCCTCACGTCATCCTCCCTCCATCTCACTCACCCTCCTCCACTCACCCTCATTATCCATTTACCTTACTCTCTATTAACTCTTCCATCCCTTATCCCTCCATAACATATACGTGAATGGCATGTTTTATTAAATGAACAAGGATTGATTCTAATGGTTTGTTAAATGAATAAGGATTGATTTTAATGGTTGTTTAAACTTATATTAAAATATAATATTTATGTTATAAATAATTATATTATAATTATAATTTTAATATATTTAGATTATATATAATATTTATATAATAATATTTTAATTTAATTATTAAATTTTATTTAATTATGTTTTAATTAAATTTGTAATTTATTTAAATTAATAACATAATTGAATTAATTTGTATTAATTAATTAATATTTGCAATTTAATTTATGATTAGATTTTTAGTAAAAATTTCTGATTTTTAGCCCAAGCAACAGAAATGTCAGAATTTTGGCAATTTTAATACTCCAACTTTAGAAGCCCATAAATGGATTTTTACTTGGCCAAATGAGGTCGAGGATGGCTCATTGGAAAGATAAAATCATGTAGAACATTTATAAAGTAGTTTCATTACTATATTTGATCATTTATTGGGTCTAAAATCTAGCATAAGATCAAGCTCTGAATTTTTAATAAAACTAATTTTCTTTAATTCTCCGCATTCTCATTTGCCCATGACTTCTTCTAAGTGCAGATCCATTTGTCAATGATATCCTTGGACAATAAAATATTCACAAGCATCAAGAGAAAGCTGAGATTTCTTTTATTTTAATTATATAATTAAGTTTTGATTGGATTTGTTTTAATTCCAGATTTGACATTTTGATTTTAGTTTTACATTTTAAATTTAGTTTTGATTTGTTTTTGTAGGAAAACAGTTGAAGAGATGGGAGAAGAAAATCTCAATCAACAAGAATGTTCCAACAATAGAAGAATGGAATTTTGGGCCAATGAAAATTAATGGAGCAGATTTCTTCTTCAACAAACTTTCTTGTTGAGAATTCTTTTGTAAATATTATAAATAACAGATTGTAGAATGTATTAGGGGCTTCTCTCTTCTACAATTCTGGAATTTTGAAAGCACTAATGTAATAGGCATTTAGAGTTTTAGGTGAGAGGAGAGAAAATATCAGATCTGGGGATTATTTAGGAATTTTCTTTTGCATTCTGAATTATGTATGATGGGCAGAGCTTGCACTATTGTAGCTCTTGTTGTAACAACAAAAGTTCAAACACTGTAGAGAACTGTTGGAGACCAAACCCAGAGAAATGGATTCAATAAATTGGTATTTCTAATACTATTGTTTTAAATACTAGTTTCATTTTATGATGGCAGGGATGTGTCATTTTATTCATATTTGTGCACTATTTTTTATTTAAGTAATTTGTGTCAATCATAAGTTATTATTTATCTCTTCTCTTATGGGTTGAATTCTGATTTCTGAGTAACTATTTACTCAGAAATCTGTCTTTTAATGTTTATTAAACAAATAATGATATGTTGTGAATATTTCCTCATATTGTTGTTTAATTATTCGAATTATTGATTTAACAATCAATATCATTTTGCAAACTATTTCATAAATGTTGTTTGTTGATTATTTTAGTTAAGAGGTCTCTAAATAGAATATGTTTTGGTATTAATGTCAGTTAATTGAACTACTACGTTAGCTTGATATTCATTATAAGCCAGACGCATTTAAATCTCAATAATTTAAATATCTTGCTCTCGATCGGGTTAGACCTATATCTACTTAATTGATATAGGATTAGGATTTACTTCCTTTTGCTTGCATTTTAGAATAATTTGGTATATAGATTCATTCTACATTCCTAAAAGCTCTCTTCCCAAAGAGACAAACTTTAGTTATGGTTTGGTTTAGCCTAAGATCAGCGTAAAGATCACTTTCTTGCCTGATCAGCAAGAGATTTGATCTGATGTCTCTTCTCCATTGGTGGATGAAAGTCATATTTTAATACATTTGGAGATTGAGAGAAGGTAATTGGCCCTAGATAAATTAGTCGGAACCACCATTCCAAATAGAAAAGGAGATGCTTTAAGGCTCGGACCAGTTGGTCATCCCCAATATTGTTGTAGCAAATTTTGAGGCTTCAACATTTTGGTGCTAGAAGGAGGGCCTGAAAATTGTTGTCTTGGAGTCTTTGTATTCTAACATTTTATTTTTCACAATGGCTCCTCTTAAACTTCCAATTTGAAGTTGTATCCATGGACGTCCATCTTCCAATACTCCACCTGAAGTGGTAAGACTCTTGTCTCAAATAAAGTTTAATGGTAAAAGGAATACTTTTGCATTTAATCATGCTTTACAATTCATTCAAAAAATTTCAAATTCTACTTTTCAAGGAATTGATGAAGGTATTTTATGTAGGATTTTTACTCTTACATTCTTGGCAAAAGCTAGAATTTGGTGTTAATCGCTTCTAGTTACCTCAATTCATAGCTGGGATCAATTTGTTACAATGTTCCTTCGTAAATTTGACTTTCATAACTACGAATAGGTATGTGACGAAATAGAATATTTACGAAGGTTTGAAAATGAGTATTTGATTGATTTTACCATTCGATTTTGTTTAAACTACTTGAGATTTAAAATTAAAGAAAAAACTTCAGAAGATGAATTATTAGATTGGTTTGAATATATTTGCTCTCTTCCTCCCATTCATAATCCATGTGAAATTATTTCAAGTTTTTCTCAATCTCCTTCTAATTTCATTAACATAATTAAGAATTTCAATATGGAGGTGCAAACAAATGATGATGAAGTGGCCTCTATTATGTACAGTCAATTTATTCATTTAGTGCACACTTCCTACAATATTAATAATGATCAAGATGCACCTTCACATGTCAACAAATCTCAATCACAAAACTTGGAGAATTTCACTATTCAAATGCAAGAAGATATTAGCAACAATCTTGAAAAAAATACCACTTTGAAATTTGAGAATGAAAACATAAATCAACAAGTACAAGCAACAATCAAAGTTTCCAATAACACGTAATCTTCTGTATAAATTTCTGAATTCTTTTACGATGAGAAAATGTCAAATTCAGAACAACAAAGAAACATTCTTCAAGAAAGAACAAGTACACAAATGAATGATCTCAAATCTGAAATTTAGCACAAGAGTTCTCAAATAGAGACACTTTTAAATCCATTGCTTTTGATTCCCATTTTTCCCTTTATCCTAATATTTTTGCTAATAGATATTTATCCCCTCTTAACATTAATGATATTTCAAAAAATAGAGAGGTTGATCTTAAATTGTCTATTATTTTTTATCAAGATAGAGAATTAACTATTGATCATTATTCTGCCATTAATGAACATGTGGTTTATATTCCTTCTTTTTTTGATACATTGGATGAGATCAAAGGGAACTCTAATGAATGTCATGAGGTCATTTATGATAGTTACTTTGACATTGAGGATATTGATTTGCATTTTTCACAATTGAATCCTCATGATCATAGTCGAATCACATATAAAAATGAAGAACACTCTAAGTCAGAAATTGTTTCAAATAGTTCTCATTTTCAGACAATTAACCATTCTCATGATTTCAACATTCAAGAAACCATCCCAATCTATGATTTATATGACGATCAAGCTCTCATTCCTATTCATAATCATGATTCTCTTTATAATTCACAAATTGGTATTCACAATCATTCTAATTCCATTATTATGGCCAGTTTTTGTGAAAAGGAAATTGTTTTAAATCAATCCCAATTTAAATGTAGCAATAATTGTAACACTAGTGTCAACTATGATTTGATTTTGTTATCTGTCCTTCACTTATTTCATTTAAATTCAATTTTTTTTTTAATTTTTTTTTAGTTTTCGAGTTTTAGATACTTTTTGCTAGCATATTGAGCAAATCAATATTGAACACTCAATTGATACATTACCTAAATGAGAAAATGAAGTTTCACATCATAATCATGAACATCAAGAGCTATTAATCTTCCAACCTCAATTAATTTTCATTTCTTATCGATTACTTCTATCTTCTCAAAGGTAGTGTCAACAAGAGAGTGTATTTTCACAATATGACTAGCAATCTAATTCAATTAATAATCTTCCATTGTATCTAATAGATTCTCATCCATTTTTAATTGACCCATTTGAAAATTATTTGGAAAGTTTTCCTTCACGAAAGATTGTTAATAGTTTAACACTTACACATAACACTAACATATTCATGCACACCATTCTATCTAAAATTTCTTATTCATAATCAGGATGTTATCCCCTCCTTTGAACCTCTTCCAATCATCAATAGAAATTCATCCATATTTCTATGATCCAATTCAAATTCAACTACAAAGGACATTTCAAGAAAAGATGATTGTAAATAAGATATTAGCAATAACTGTATATTCCTTATTCAAATTTAGTTTTCTTAGTTTAATTATATTTGTATTTTTGTTATTAATGTTTGACATGTACATACATGGAGGAATTAAAAAGATTACACGGTCACATTGGAAATATGGCTATACCTAGCCATGTTTCCTTCATTAAGTTAGAAATAGAAATAGATTAATTTAGATTAGATTTTTTTTATGTTCACACTTATTTCATTTTTTCAGATTTTCAATAAAGCAAGTAATGAATTTGACTTCTTCTAGGCATCCCCTTTCATTTTCGGAAAGTGGCTTAAAAAAATTTAGAAGCTCTTAGATCATACATATTTCTAAATCCCTTAATTGTCTTGTTTTGTAAAAAAATTCATCATATTGATCATACATGAAGAAATTCCAAGAATTTTCTACAGCTTGACAATTTTTTTATTCACAAGTATGTCTGAAAAAGAGCTTGTTTTCACCACTCTTGTCTTCCGATGTAAATTTCAGGTGGATGCAATATGAAAACTCATTACTTAGAATTTTTAGATCAAATATGTAGATGACACTTAACATGGGAGAAATTGAAGATTCATGGGGTAAAATTTACAGTCAATTTTCTTCCACATATGCATTTACAGGTTCATCGTCATCTATTGTTAATTTTACTTTTTCAAAGGTTATTTCTTATTTATTTCTTTTGCACGTCTTCATTGACTTAATTATGGAGACTTAAGATAAGCAAGCAGTCAGACCTTTTCAAATCTGCAACATGTTCAGGGAGACATTTATGATTTCGTCTAATTTGAGGATTATCTAATTTTGCTTATATTCATTGAAATCCTGATAAGTTTTAATAAATTCTTAGAAAAGTCATATTGGATCATTATATTTCATAACTCTCTTCATAAGAAAGTTCTAATAGAATTACTTTTTGATCAAATATTCAAACAGTTAATTAAATTATTAAAGGGTTATTTATTTAAAAGCAAATTTAAATTAGTTTCTTTCTTTCTGAATACTTTAGGAAATCGTCAAACCCATATATGGCACTAAATACTTTAGGAAATCCTCAAACCCATATATGGTACGTCATATATCGCAAATTCACATATCGGAGGTTCTCAATGAGAATACTCCTAATATCTTTGATCCCCTTATATTCCCATCCGCTCATTCTTCGGTAATCCTTCCACCCAATATCACATCATCCATATTGCAAAACCTCTATATCACAAACATTTGATTGGAAGCAACTCTTAACCTTTCCCAATAAGAAACCGTCGATGCAAGACATCCGATATTCCTTTTTTCTCATTTTACGATAAATTACTTCACCAATATTGCGATGTCTACACAACCCTGGAGCCGATATGACATTTAAACCCAGTTTTGAAAAATATCGGGTCCGTGTATAAATCGCAATTTCGGTTGAGGCACATGTTTAAAAATTCTGATGTCTTGGATCTGATATGAAATTAAATCCATGTAATAAAACTATTGGGTTCATTCTTCATCGCACATTAGTATATCAATGAAGTTACATCTTGTATTAAAATCTATCGATCGTCAATCTCTTATAAAATCCAAAGTTGATCCCACAAATGAGCCACATCATCTATCACATTCCCGCTATCGCAAGAATAGTATCAACATTTCATTCTCCTAACATTTCCATTTTTCTATATGACTATTCACTGATATCACAATCACTCCATTGTAATTTCCCATTGCATATGCTCATATCGTAATCCTGATATCACAATGCTTCTATCGCATCGCAAAACTCAAGTGATGCCTTGTCTTGATATCCTCCTATGCGATAAACTCCAGTATATGTCTCTATGCCTTTATCTTTTAATTTTTATATTCAATCACATATCGTCAAAGGTGAATATTGGAGTTTAAAAATTATGCATGGCAGAAAATCTTGGAATATCAAACATCCGATGAGGTGTTGTCCTGTATAAAATACTTCAAGGCACTTTTGGGCAACCATTGTGGTAATTTAGAAATTCATAAGAAATTTGGATCATGGCTAAACCATTTTTTATTTCTCTTATATTTGGGTTTTAATATCACTCTATATTTGGAGTGATGTGGCTCAATCTAGCAAGAAGAGTGACATTGATTAAAGAACTTCTCTTGGCCTTGCCTATATATCAGTATGCAAACATTATGGCTCTGGAAAGTGCCCACAAGCAAATGGAATTGATAATTAGAAAATTCCTCTGGCAAGGAGGAAAACAAGATAATAAAAAAATCAACCTTATTAGATGGGACCAAGTTACTCCTCCCTATGAAAAAGGAGGTATAGCAAAATGCCTGCCAGGACTAATGAACATTGCTCTAGGGAAAAAAATTATCTAGATAATAATAAATGGGAACAATCACTGGTGGGAAAAAGTTCTAATAATGAAATACTTAAATTGTACTGGAACAATTCTGCTCATTGATATTATCCTAGACAGGCCATGCACTCAAATCTAGAATTTGGTTAAAAGGATAATACCTCTTATTAGAGATCAAATATCCAAAAATCCAGGGAATGGGAAAACAATTTCTATCTGGGAGGATAGAATAATGGGGAAAATCCCTTAAATCAACAACAAAATTTAAGAGGACTTCAGATATGGATGGAAGAGCGAAGTCTTAACACTCTTTATTCTATTTCAGATTGGGATCAGAATAATTGGGTAAGATGGAAAAATTTGGCTACACCACCAAGACTAAAAAGTAAGTGGGAAATTTTAAAAGTTCATCTGGCAGGGGCAGCACCCATCAACAAAGAAGAGAAGGATGACTTTGTTTGGGACCCAAATGGAGGGGATTACATTGTGAAATTGGGGTACAACCTCCTCCAAAAACTTCATAATCAAAATGATTGGAGTCTTTGGAAGGCAGCTTGGAAATCAGAGAGTCTGCCCAAAATTTAAGTATTCACCTGGACCCTTCTCAAAGGTAAAATTCTTACCTCTAAAAGTTAAAAAAAAAAAGAATACAAGGGCCTTCACAATGTGTCATGTGTCAAAAGCAGGAAGAAACAATCCAACACCTCTTCATAAATTGTATGGTGGCGAGAGAGTGCTGGAAACAGGCAACAAGTCCTTTGGAAATAAACATAAATCCAACAACTCAGCTGAAAACTCTTCATAAAAACTAGGATAAAAGCTACCCATATACAAAGAAAAAAAGGCAACAATAAATAGGATATGGAAATGTCTCCCTTCAATGCTATGCTGGAAAATTTGGTTAGCCCGAAACAAATGCATTTTCAAAGAACAAAAGCCAAATTTAGGCAAGATCCTAGCAAAAACTTGGAGCCAAGTTGCAGAGATAATAAGTACAAATGGAATCACAAAAATAGACTAGAAAAATTTACAACAAGAAGAGAAAGACTACAACAGCAAAGCAATGTTAGAAAACAAAGCAAAAGCAAAAGCTACAACAAAAAATAAAGAATTTCACACAAACAAGAAATGGAAATTAAGATTGAAGGATAAAGAATTTGCAGAATGGATGAAAGAACAGAAGAGACACATTCTTTTTTTTTACGAAGCTGCAAAAAATAACCCAGGTAAAGCAGGGGCAAGCGGAGTTATACTAGATCCAAATGGAAAAAAAATAATAACCTATGAATGGAGCCTTGGAGAAATGACAAACAACGGGGCTACAACATATAGCCTTCTCCTAGGCACAACGCTTTTAAATAAAAATGCAATCAAGGACCCTATAATAATAGGGGACTCGGCTATCATAATAGTTGCATTGGATGCCAAAAGGGACTCCAAAAGAATAGGCATAAAAAAAATATATCAAAGGATTAGAACAAGTTTTGAAAGTTTGGTAAAAATAACCATTAAGCATGTCTTGAAAAACCAAAATAAGGACGTTGATAGCCATGCCAACAAAGCAATTGACAGACCATTTGGGATTGTCGAAGAGAATAATGAAGTGTATGAATAAATTATACTATGACCCCTTCACCCAGTATGTGGATCGAGAAAGAAGATATCTATCTGAATAATATCACAAGAAATATTATGAGGGGGGGGGGGGGATAAAAAAGAAGAATCAAAACATCATTTCAAGAAGAAGATTGCATGAGGAAAACAAAGATTATATGTCAGCAGAGGTTCTCAATTGTAATCAGCCTTGCTCAGAGCACATGATTCTCACAATCGCAAAAAAGCTACACTATATGATGAATCAAGATTTCAACTGTCCTCCTCTCCTGGGCAAAGACTCATTAGTCATGTCAATCACGAACACCTAGACCGTAATGGTATTGCAAGTAACAGTCAGGTCTCCATGGACACCTGCGTAGGCTCCCAGGTAACCTGAGGCAGTATGGCAACCTACAACAGTAGGTCTCTCCTCCTCCCTGAGACTAATAAATTAGGAACAACTCACATTCCTCAACAGAAACCACAAAACACTAAAGAAATTATGCAAAGTCAAAGTGAGGAGACAGATGAAGAATCAATGCAAATGAACCGTTGGATCTTGAATATTAATGGATGAGGTTGAAGGAAATGAGTGGCCAAGATTAAATGGCATAGACTGGTGTCAATAAATGAACAATGGTGATTGACTTAAGTAGTAGCGGAAGAGGAACCCGGAGAAGCCATCACAACCATCAATGGTAGAAGATCTACGATCATCGGGTGTTAACAAGCTCGAGCGTCAATCAAAGGGAAAGGTAGATTTATAAGCAAGAATGGTATTTCGGGATGAGAATAAGCGATAAGCGGTAATAGGAGGGAGTCACCTGATTCCACTCACCGATGGACACGTAGCAAGAGGGTGGAGTGAGAAAACTGCTCTATCAGGCGGGTATTCTCTGTGCGATTTGCCCACCCAAAATCTCTGATAGTTGTTGGATCTATCACAATCGATGGTGGAGGAGTGATGTGCAAGTTATTTGATCGATGATCGGAGATGTCCATCAAATCTACTGGAGGAAAATCTATGGTGGAGATTGTAGAGCTATAACTAGGGTCTCTCACACCACCAATTATTCCACATTATTAAGTCAATCCGGGATCGCTTTGTTCTTTCAAAGAGTAACTCAATCCGAGGCTGTTTGCCCAAGTAATGCTCAGTAGTATAGTGTTCTAATGAATTGAAAGGAAACAAGGACCAAACTATAATTAAATCAACTCAAGGATAAAATCACACAAATCGATCTGATCAGTCAAGGGTACGGAACCAATAACCCTTCCCTTTAGAAACTGATAAAGAAGGAAAATCAAAGCAAAGGCTTACGGATCTAGGAGTCAGGCAGCGTCTTGCTGGGCTCACAACAGTCTTAGGCCTGCTTTCTCTTGAAAGTAATCAAAGCGGATAAACAAAAGTAAATGGAACAGCAATTATGAAATGGAACAGCAATTATGAAATGGAACAGCAGGACTTAAATGGAACAGCATAAGTAAATGGGACAGCAGTAATCAAACCAGCATGAATAAATGGAACAGCAAACAGGAAACGCCAATCATATGAAACAACTAACTCAATAGGGACAGTAACGCAATGGAACAGCAATCTTACACAGATGTACACATTCTAAGTTACTGCAACAATCTGAGGGAGATATATGACGTGACTATTTCTGAACAGAGTGATATTATCTTCAGATCTCGCAAACACTTATCTTATATGAATCCAATGATGATGCCAGTCATACCAATACCGGGATGCAATTCAAAGGAATTTACTTTATATAATACAGAGACATGAATGAGGAAACTTATTCAGATTCAGAAGTTAACTGAAGAGCATAGTCTATCATGTAAAAGATATATCAGATTGCTGAACAAAGGAAATAATCAAACCACACAAATCACCGTATGATACAACAGCGAGTGACCGTCGGAGCTGGGCCCTTGGCTACCAATGGTACCCCGCTTAAAGCTACTTCAGATGCAGAGACAAAGTGAACACAAAGTTCTTATATTGATTGCATTAACAAAGATACACAAGATCAAGTCTTCCGCAAAACTTAATGCTCAGAGTTGTTCCAAAACATACAATTACAGTAATCGATCCCCCCTACGCTCAATGGCGTGGTATCTTTATATAGCAGAAATGACGGAGATATTTAGATACAAAAGATAAGCTAAAGCAGCGATCCCTCAGGATCAGAGATCCTGAGGGATTCGCTAATCGTTTAGTTCTTCTCATCCTTTTTCTTGCGCTCTCCGTTTTGGCGTCCACGTTCTTTTTCCTGGATCATTTGGCTCTAATTCTTCTTGATCGCGTCCGCATCCGGTTTCCTAGCGAGGGGACAGCAGTTGCTTTCCCTTTGCTTATTGTTTCTGCTTGATGCTCCCCTGTTTCCGCGTCCTTCTGCATAGAAAACATCGATTATTGGTGATTGAGCTTCGTTTGTCCATTTTTACACTATTTATCAAAATCCTTTTATTCTCTAGACTTATAATGCAGAAAAGGTTAAGAAACTCATTAGAAAACCACTAGATTACTATTCAAAAATCATACCTTTCAAGCGCTCCACAGAGATTGAGCCTGATAAAGGTAAGCATTGATAAACATGCCAAGTCTATGGAAAAATAGAAAATTTGTGTTTATTCCCATTATTCGAGGATAAAGGATTATGGGTTAAGTGCGGGTATGGCTTTCACACGAGGCTTAAGGAGATCAAGTCAATATTTGGAAAGTTTCCCCATAGCTTAGAACCACAACACCAGTGGCAGAGGGAAAAGAGTAGAACATCTAAATCTCAAGGCCCACATCGGGATCAAGGAAATCACAGTCATCATCGAAAAGCAGAGTAAATAAATGGCTTGCAATCCTTTGGAAAAAAAAAAAATAGGGACCACTATTTCATGATTGGATACAGAAAAATATAAAAATAAATAAATAAATAAATAAAATAAAATAAAATAAAAATAGCAGCTGCCCAACTTGCGGGGACAATTGTTTCATGATTGGACGCTTCAAACGTATACCACTATAGTTTTTGAAGTTTATAGAAACAGGGTTGTAAAAGTAGTTGTGGGGACTGCGCTCCCATTTTGCGCACTACTTTTGAACCAGCCCTCCTCTGAATGTACCAGGAACTAGCTTCCTTTCCCCTTTTTTTTTCTTTTTTTTGCAATATATAAAAAGTAACTGAACATGTTAAAAAATATATATTATATCGCTTTATTTAATATACGAAATTCAAGACCTCTCCATCTATACTTTGTTTTACATTGTCTTGGATTTGGTCTTGATTCTGAAAAAATTATGGAATAGATATAAAACTTATAATTTTATGAGAACATTCATCACAGTGATTCTTTAAGAAGCATATCTTCATTCTTATTACTGGTGGATTTGTTTTTTATTTTCAAATTCCTTAAACATAAAGCATTGCATGATTTTAGGTTACTACTCGCTTTAGAATAAATTTAATAAATGGTGATTTTGGGTCAATAAAATTTCTTCATTCTTTTAATTCTAATTAAAGGAAGAAGATATGTTTTTTTGGAGAACATGATATATTTCAAGTAATATTAAATGCAATTCTCCAATGGTAAGTTTCATGTGCCCATTTTCATTACTTTACTTTTGTTTTTAGTTTCATTTTTTAATTTTTGTTGATCCTGAAATCTGTTTTTCCAGGTCTTTATCAACCTTTTGCACCTCTACCAAATTAGTTTTGAAATTCATTCTCTTTTGTTCAGTTTTCTTTAAGATTCTTGAAAGAAGTAGTAATGATCCTCATCAAATCAGTTAAACTGGGGAGTTTTTGAACCTTTAGTTTGTTTCTTGAGCGCTACTTTTGTTAGAAAATGGCTAAGATGCTTTTATACAGATTTTACTTTGAAATAAGAAATTTTGAAATAGACAAAGACTTCTCATTTAGCATATTATCTATCATCACTTGCTATCACCCTATACATTTTGAAAGCCTCGTTCTTATAACTCTTGCAAGATAAAAAAAATTTAAAAAATTAAAAAAAAAAATAAAAAATGAAAAAAAAATTCTCAACATAGTAGGAACGTACATGTGCTTATTTTCTTTTATCTCTTTTTTTGAGACATTTGTCTAAGTAGTCTGGATGGAGTTTATCTTTTAAATTTGGATTTTCTTTCAGTTTTTGCTTTCCTCAATTTTATTTTTGTTTGTTGATTTCTTTTCTTACTTTAGTTTAAGAATTCTTTTCCTTTTACTTTCAATTTTTTTCTTCAATTTTATTTTTGTTTACTGATTTATTTTCCTACTTTAGTTTAATGATTGTTTTCCTTTTGCTCTTAGTTTTGATTTCATTTTGGTAAATCTACCATGATTTATGTGAAATGCCTTTTTCCTCGCCTGACGGCAATTAGCATACATGGGAAATCTCTTAACTCTATCCATTTTAGTGAATTTCATTTATCATTAAAGGCAAATCCTTATGGAACCATAAGACCATCTTGCTTTGAATATTTTTCATGGAGGAACACACATCCTTTCTAAGTGATTGAATTTACTTTTCAAGGAAAGAACTAATTTGAGTTTAATACAATGAATCCCTCCCACCCCTCCACATAAAAACCTTTGACTGATAGTTGCAGGGAAATAATTTGGAGCAAACGTTATAAAAGTATTATGTCCATTAAACATAAATCTCTATTACCATCCCACCTCTTTCACTCAAATATATTATAAACTAAAATCTTGCAAATGCGCTTATCAAAAGGGTGATTAAAGAGGAAGCATGGGAAATATAAGTAAACCCATCGGGGCTATGGACACTTGCTAGTAGTGGGACTAGGCTTATATCACATAAAATACAACTTTGTTGGAGTATTGTTCAGGCTCGCTTGCAGCGAAGCGATGTCAGAGACAATAAGAAAATGGATATATGTTTTATCAAAAACTCTTATCTCCAGCTTCTTCTATTTTTATATGAGGTAGTTTTAAAACAAATTTTCCCAAATTTGGATTCATGACTTTACTCGAATATTTTTTGAGTACTTATCTTTACAAACTCATATTACTTAATCTATTTATGTGGGACCTATGGAAATGTTTTACTGTTAGACAGTTTATTGAACTCCATTATTTTTAACCTTTGGATAACTTAAAGTTCATTATCTTTACCAAGAGATAATTGGTTCTTTCCAGTGTGTCACAATTGTTGTAGGGAAAACCCAACATCCCCCATTTTTGACTTATTGACTCATATAATGGGGACCCTTTCCATTAATTTTTGGCTAATCATCTTTTACGATTTTCATTTTACTTAATTGTCTTACAATTTTGTCATTTTCATTTTCAGCAGATTTCTATTTTAATTGTTTCATTGAATCTGAAATTTTGCTAGCTTTCCATCGATACTTGTTTCGCTTCATTTGGTCAATCGGTTTATAAATGGCACTCCTTTGAAACTTGATCATTTTCCCACGTGGACTAAAAAATGTAAAAAAATGTATGATATTTCAATTTTTTCAAGTTAAATAGTCATTCATTATAAATATTAACTCTTAGTTAGTTTTTACTAATATTTTTTTTTTCACTAACGGTCCTACGAATTAACCCGGCTAAATTATATGTCAGTTAAAACACGTTTCGAGATCTTGGTAATTTACTCCATATTTTTATTTTAAAACAAATTGTCAAACCAAAAACCCCAAAATTACAAAGTGGTTGAAGTCCAATTTGTAGGATACATAACTCATGTGGGCCCCACTTCACCTCCCTTCTCTTTCCTCCAAAACAACTTGCGATAAAATTATGCGATTGTGAAATTGCGATATCGTCATATCGCATATCGCAATATCACATATTGCATATTGCAATTTCATTAGCCCTTCATATTAAAATCCGTCGAACTCTGATTTGCAATGCAATGGGATTTTTAAGTTTTAACATATAGTTTTTTGAATCGCCTCCTTATGCCTCCCAACTTCGTGACCTTACCTCACTCTCCATTAACTCCTTCATCATTGATCCCTCTGTTACATATACGTGAATGGAATGTTTTAATAAATGAATAAGGATTGATTCTAATGGTTTGTTAAATGA